>JAVIWB010000408.1:0-151558 GCA_031893035.1 Dermolepida albohirtum
TAAAGTGTGACGAGAAGAAGTTCGTGATTTTAGAGAGTTCAGTTGAGTTATATAAGAATTTGATTCTATTAATTTTTGGCTATAACTCGAGAGATTCCGATTTAAGTATTTGTAGGAGGATAATATCCTGATATAATCCTTTCGAGGAATAGACACTGTCTGTTCTATAATACAGGTTCTTCAGAAATTTGAGTCATTAATATGTGTGACTTGTAAAACGGCTCTAAACGACTATAAAAATGAAATATAAAGACATGGTGGTTTCAATTCGAAATAGTCTAGAGTTGCGTATAACAAATCTCAGTGTACTTAAAGACGAAGCTGTGATATAATTTTTATGATACATAAAACTCAAATATGTACCAAAAATCTCATCCAAGTTTTTAAAAAATAAACAACGATTAAGTTGGGTATTTATTTGATTTATTAAAATACATTTTGCTGGACGCTGTATAAAGCTACAAATGCATTTGATATGATAAAATAAAAATGAGTTGCATTATTTCTTATAATAGTAAATGTTCATATCCCAAATAACTGGAGTTTACCATAAAAAAAGGAACACATTTATTTTGGTACACTTTAGAGGTATCTAAAACGTAATGTTTATTTTTAAAATGTAAGTAATTTGAAAGATTTATGTGCGCTCCACGCATAACAGACAGAAATTGAAATTTCTTTTGTTATAGACAATTAAGATTTCTATTTCGATGTTAAATATAGGTTCGTTTGTTTTATAAGGAAAAAAAACATGAATAAGGAGAAACTTAATATCCATTGTAGCCATGAAGAATAATAAAAATGAGGAATTTATGTATGCCCAGATAGGTCGATAAATAAACTCTCTGTTCCGAAAATAGCCGGAACGAAATTAGTGGCGCCATCTGTTGGCAGCCGCTCGATTCATGAAGTGTTGACTTTTCTAAATAATTTTTAGTAATTTGATGACACCTCTATCGGTAGAAATCATGTTTTATATCAAGGCTGGAAAAAGAATACATAAAGTACAAAGAATTAACATTTATTAATTTCGTAAAGGTATATTTTCTTGTGCTTTTTTAATTCATTTATTGTATATACATATATATTTCTAAAATATATATAAATATTTAATCGAATAAGTCCATGACCTCTCTATATAATGTAATAGTTTACGTTTTTTTCCAGCGACAAATATTATTCAATGGGAAAATAAACTCATCGATGCTGCTCAGCTAAATTTTGCGTTAGCGTGATCATGTGACTGTTTCAGACCGCGAACCGCGTTTTCCCCCTCTCACCTAGCAGTATGTAAACACAATACGCGATGGCGAATAGTTTCCATTATATATGGGGCTAGAGAATTGATAGAAAGAAAGAGCTGAAATTTTTAAAAGAACCATTTGGGGGATGGTTAGTCGAGCAGTTTTTTGCAAGGCGAGGACCGATCTTTTTTGCTACTTTCTCTGTACGTGATCGTTCGTGCTCCAACGCCTCTTAAATTGAATTATGCCAGAAGACCTAACACCCGGGATTCATTGGAAACAGATCCTCGTTAAACGTATATGTTAGTTATACTTACATATTACGTATATTCATATAGTCTTGTAGAATAGGATTCTGCTTAAATCTTATCTACTATAATGCTGTGATCGGGCTTGCATATAAGTGCATACAAGCACCATAAGAACGTCTTCTCGGGTGAAAACATTTATTTGCAAATAAGCAATATATGTATACACATTTAGCGGCAGATTCCTATTAAAAACTTATGTATTATATATAGGGAGTTGCAAACCATTACCCAGACAGTATTGGAAACTATTATAATATATATATATATATATACAGACTTGTTCATTCTAGAATTAGATATGCGCTGTCCACAAGTGGAAAGAGTGCAGTTAGGTTAAAGCGCGCGAGAAAGGAGGATAGAATATCTCTCACTGGCAGTTTCGTTTTCTCCCACTTTTGTATTGCAAACAACTTCCCCTACTGTATTCACTTATTTGACGAAGATCAAGCTAGAATTCGTCAGTTACCTGAAGAACGAGAACAGAGGGAAATCGAGGTGTGCAGTATTGTTGAAATCCAACCTTCTTATTCTAGTAAACAAATATCTGAAGTAGTTGACGTAAAACCTCTAACAGTTCGTCGTATTCTACACTAGGATTTTTAAAAGTTTCTTTTAATTTTTTCATTGTTTGAAAATCTTTTTAATTTTTAGAATTTTCTATTTCATTTATTTCAAGAATATTTTATTAGTTTCACGCCAAACGGCAAAACATTTCAAGAAAATAGCCATGTTTGAAAATCTTTTTAATTTTTAGAATTTTCTATTTCATTTATTTCAAGAATATTTTATTAGTTTCACGCCAAACGGCAAAACATTTCAAGAAAATAGCCATGTTTGAAAATCTTTTTAATTTTTAGAATTTTCTATTTCATTTATTTCAAGAATATTTTATTAGTTTCACGCCAAACGGCAAAACATTTCAAGAAAATAGCCATGTTGCATTTTATTAAAAGATTCAAATAAAATGCATCAAATAATTTATACAATTCAAAAATGTAGGTACGTATTGTCAATGCATAATGATTTACAGCCCCGACCTACACACATCATGTCGCTGGTGAAGACTGATTTCAGACATTCTCACGCGTAACACGCGAGAAAGTAGGGGAAGTTGTTTGCAATACAAAAGTGGGAGAAAACGAAACTGCCAGTGAGAGATACACTCTCTATCCTCCTTTCTCGCGCGCTTTAACCTAACTGCACTCTTTCCACTTGTGGACAGCGCATATCTAATTCTAGAATGAACAAGTCTGTATAAGTAAATAATAGACTTAATACACTTATTATAATAAAATCAAAATATTTACATAAAACTAAAATTCTTATATATAATAAAATATAATTCAAAGCATCTCGGTTCTCATAGAAGAATTTTAGTTTTATGTAAATATTTGATTTTATTATAATAAGTGTACGAGGGTAGTCCCATAAGTACCCTGCCTGACCTAGAGATGGCGGTAGTTGTTTGAAAAATATAATATAAAGTACACGATCTATAGAGCATATGTTCCAAGTTCGAAGACGCCACGTTGTTTAGTATATGTTTGGCAGCCATCAATAGTGAACATTTTCACTGAATTTGTAAAAATGGAGAAAGTCATCGTTACGTGACAAAATACTTTGATTTGAAAGGCCTCAGCCTAACCGATATAAAAGCTGAACTGGATTCTGCTCTGGGTGAGTCTGCTCCTTCGTTTACAACAATGAAATATTAGGTAGCAGAGTTTAAACGAGGCCGTACGAGCTGCCAAGACGAGCATCGCAGTGGTCGACCAAATGAGGCGACCACTCCAGAAATGGTGAAGAAAATCCACAAAGCGGTACTGGATGGTCGTCGACTGAAAGTGCGCGAGCTAGTAGACATAGTAGGCATTTCAAAAAGTGCGGTACATCGCATATTATCTGAAAATTTGGATATGAGAAGCTGTGTGCAAGATAGGTGCCGCGTTTGCTGACACTCGAGCAAAAACGGCGTTGGAATACGTGTGTCGAATGCAGGATGCTCACAAAAATAGTGTTTGAAACGCGGGTGTTGGGGAAAATAATAGAGAAAGACCAAGATGAATAGATAAAATGAGAGAAGAGGTGGGAAGGAAGGGAATGGCATGGGATGAAATACGCACCTTAATTTAAGATAGAAAACATTGGAGAAAAAATAAGTTTTCTTGTAGTCTATTTAGTTTAAATTATGTATTATTGCCTAAAATCTTTGAATATATAAATATAAATTGGTTGACTAAATGCAACTTTTCTGCGCATATTACTTCATTAACTATTGAATCATTTATTCTGGTGATTCACGAGTTGTCTGCTGCAAGAATACTTTCGGGAATCCGATTTATTAGTATTCATAATGTTATTTCAAGTTACGCGTTTTATATTTATAAATACATGATTGGTGAAGATCCAATGTCATTGAAATTATAATTTATTATAATCGTGCTGTTTTACCGCTTAAGATGGATATATGCATGTATGTATGTACGTACACATATTGTAGGTATGTACATTTTAATGTTTGAAACTATTACTAAATTATGTGTGCATATATGCTATTATGTATTTAATTAGCGGTAATTGTAAGGCAAAAATTATTAGCTTTTCTATTCCGAAGCGATTATCTAACAGATAAATAATCTTATAATATTGCCATTTATTGCAAAAAGCCAAGGTATGTCTGCATGTAAATATTTCTAGAAACATGTTTTTTAAATGTTGAGAAATTGATATTCATAAAAAAGGATATTGTTATAAAAATTTTATGGCTTTAGGAAATAAATTGTAAGAATGGTAATTTCAATACTGAAATGCTAGTTATCTTCAAGAAAGCCTCTAATAATATACACAGTCCATACAGTGACAGGCTACGATGTATATATACTTTAACATTTTTCTTTCATTAAGTGTTCATGAATATTAACAGTTACGTATATATCGTTTAACATTAATTATACCTTCAATGGATTAATATTATTTTCACTTTATGTACATGTTTTACGTATTTTAACAAGTCATACTTTAGTATTTACGTCATGCATAGATGATCATGCGTTTGATGGAACAATGTTGGTATGACAACTAGGTAATTGTAAATTTTTGAGAAAATAAAAGACAATTTTTGTTTGGAATGCAATATCCTTTTTTATGTAAAGTATTGCTTTTACCAATGACCTTTTACCATCAGTGTTGAAGCTACTATACCGTGAGAACTCGCGATGTGGAGGGGCCCTTTAGTCTTGGGTTCTTCATTATTATACCTCGCTTCATTATTACACCGCTCCATAATCAGGATACTGTACAGAACGCTCATTTTCCAAATTAAAAGTTATAAAAAATCAAATTGGAGGCTGCTTGTATGGACAAGGAAACCTTTATAATGGCTTTCGCAGAAGCAAAGGCAAGGAGAAAAGATTTTTCTTAAAAGTTTTATAATTGTTTATAGATTTTTTACTTTTGTTTGATGTAGCAATTTTGTATTACTCTTACTGTTTGGTAATCTGTTCAATTACAATATATAGTTTATTTGATGTTTCCCATTTTGAAGGAAAAACTTTTTTAATAAATGTGTTATCACAATATGTGTTTTTCTTTGACAGCGGAAGAGTCCAATTTGACATTGGCGTGGAGCGGAGGGAGGAAAAGACATGAAGCGGCCATCTTTCAAGGCAGCAAAATAATTCCATCAGACTTTTATCGGCAAAAAACTGATTCAAATGCATCCATCATTAGTGAAATTTTACTATTTAAAAAGCTTTGCAATGAAAGTAATAAATGGTAATTTTGTGGTGCAAGACTTGACAATATGGTGAACGTGGTAACACATTGACCATATCGTCGGAATGGTGAATGTAGTAACACATTCACCATTCAGCAAACTTCAGTAGCTTTTGTTTAGGAAGTAAAGATGTATGCAGCATTGTTATGGCAGTAATTTTTGTTTGTGTGCAGCATTTGTTAACTTTGGTCGTTTTTTTTTCTTGAAGTGCATTGTTCACCTTGTTTAGTTGTTAAATATAAACATCTGAATTGATTGTTTGGTTGCCCGATCAAATTTCAAAGTAGACAATTCTTTTGTAATTCCATCAATTTCATAACAGCTTCGGATGTTTTATGTGCTGGTTCCTCTTGATTAGCAGAAATAATCCATTTTCCATGACGTGTTATTAATCGTTTAAAAAATGCAAAAATGACGTACGCTGCAAACTCGAAGAAGTTAATATATTTTGGGCTACATTGTTATATACGACCACACCCAACAACGTTTGAGAACAAACTACTTGCGAAGAGGGTCACTGACATCGATGTTTGTCTGGATGCCCGCTTCTCCTTTTTCATGTGATATCTATGCTTCGCCTATAAAATCCCCCGATTTTCCATCAATTTTCTTTTTTATTTCCTTTTTCATCCTTAGTTCCTCAGATGACTAATCTGCGAAATGTCTTGTCCATTATATAATTTTATTTATTTTGATGTACTTTTTCTTTTAATATTTGACATCGAGCTGTGACTGTGGGGTCTGTACAGTGAATTTAGTTTTTTGTTTTTTTATACTTATTTATAATTCTGTGTGTGTGGATGTTTTTCATTCTCTCTGTTCCGTTTAGAGTTGCTAATTTTCTGGACTCGATTGAGTTCTTCCTCTTGATATCGTCGGATGATTTCATTCGGAGACAAGCAGCAAGGGATGGCACAAATTTTTAAGTCTTACAGTCAAAGAGGACAAAAGGTTTGAAGACAATATGTAATACAATTGTCTTATGTAATTGATGGACTATCGTATAAAATCTCCCAATTTGGTGTTATCTGCTGGTAGTTCTAATATAACGACGTTCAAATATTTTGTGGGTTCGTTAACGAACTAAAATAGCAACTAATTTCAATATTTCGCCGTCATCTGAGTCTATGAAACTTTTCATATTGCATCTAAACAATATTTTTTTCGAAATAATGCCAAAATAAAGACGTTTATAAATTCATCTCTTGCAATCATTACACATAAGTAATATCAAATTCAATTGAACTTAACTTAGCTTAAATCAGAATTTAGGGTCTAGGCGGAAATGTGATTGAAGACTTTTAATCATCTGTGTAAGCGAGATTTTTACAATACAGAACATTTCTTCATAAATTAAAAAAAGATTTTTTTGCAAAAGTTGGCAGTTTAAAGAGAAATAATTAAGACATTTAATCATCTGCGTAGACGAGATTTCTAAAACCAGCATCAAGAGATCGTTAATATTCACATTGAACAGAAGTGGGCCAATATTAGAACACTGGAGCAGTAAATAAATTGGAAATGTACCCATTATAGTGAACATGATAATGCTCTATTTAATAGACGGCATTTGAAAAAGGATGCAGTTCCTCAGCATCGTAACTTCGACAGTATTAAGTAATTAAGATACGCTCAAATTTCTGCTCAATGGTAAATCAGTATTTACAATTCGTTTCTTAAAAAGCTTTACTTTGTTTTTGGTTCAAAGTTAATCGGTTGTTTGTATATTTTTTTAAAGTTAGGGTTTGGTTCTTCGTTTTTGTTTTTTTTTTTATATAAACATTTTTACCGGTCAAGACAATATTCCATTATATTAGGTGCGCAACTAAGTTCTCGCTGTTTTTCAAGAGATGGCTCCAGTAGTAAGTGCTGGTCGATTGTGACATAACCAAAACGTCGTGAACCAAGCTTAGACATATGGTAAACAAACCGCTTTGATACATGATTTTGTTTTTGCGTCATATACTTTTGGTTGTGTGAAAATGTCTGATTTTGTGCCAAATAATCGTCATTTGCGGGAAGTGTTGGTTTTCTTCTTTCATTCGAAGAAAACGGCGGCTGAAGCGCATCGAAAACTGCAAAAAGTTTACGGAGATGCTGCTCTAAGTGAAACAACGTGCCGTGATTGGTTCCGTCACTTCAAACACGGTGATTTCGATGTTGACCGTTCGCGTGAAGGAAAACCAAAAACCTTCGAAGACGCTGAATTGGAGGCATTGCTCGATGAGGATCCGTGCCAAACGCAAAAAGAGCTTGCTTCAGCATTAGGAGTTACCCGCCAAGCCATTTCTCGGAGATTGCATGCGTTGGGAATGATTCGAAAACAAGGAACTTGGGTTCCTTATGATTTAAAGCCAAGAGACGTTGAGCGTTATTTTTTCGCCTGTGAACAACTGCTCCAGCGGCAAAAAAGGAAGGGTTTTTTTTATCGCATCGTTACGGGTGATGAAAAATGGATTCATTACAACAACCCAAAGAGAACAAAATCATGGGGACTTCCCGGTCATGCTTCTACGTCGTCAGTTCGGCCGAATATTCACGCTGCGAAGGTTTTGCTGTGTATTTGGTGGGACCAGGGCGGTGTTATTTATTATGAGCTGTTGAAACCGAACGAAACCATCGCTCTGGAACGGTATCGAACTCAATTGATGCCATTGAGCCGAGCACTGCGCGAAAAGCGGCCACAATACGAGCAGAGGTACGAAAAAGTGATTCTACAGCATGACAACGCCCGGCCTCACATTGCCAAACCCGTTAAAACCTACTTAGAAACGCTCAAATGGAAGGTTCTACCCCACCCGCCATAGTCCCCAGATATTGCGCCGTCCGATTTTCACTAGTTCCGTTCGATGGCACATGGTCTGGCTAATCAGCAGTTCGGCTCATATGAACACATCTCAAAATGGCTTGATTCGTGGATAGCCTCAAAAGACGAACACTTCTACCGTGACGGTATTCGAGCTCTGCCGGAAAGATGGGAAAATGTTGTCGCTAGCGATGGGCAATATTTTGAATGATTCATTTGTGAACATCTTTTCACAATAAAGTTGTATTTTCATCAAAAAAAAAAAAACAGCGAGAACTTAGTTGCGCACCTAATAATTATTCCAGCATTCAAAATCTGGCGTTAAATTTTAAAAAGTGAAGGATACTTAATATCTGTTATGTAATTTGTAACATTAACTTTGTCATTTTTCTTCGAAAAGCACTTAAAGTTTTTTTAAACACTCTCCCACACAAATTGGTGAAGTAATGTTGCTAGCGTAGGATAACTACTAGAATGTAAAATAATATGAAGTCATATACATGTATTTAAAAGTATGTTTAAAATTCATAAACGTTCTTCAAAATTATTCTGATTTGATCGATAACCAATTTATAGACAGGCGATTAGTATTAATGATCGCGTTTACAAAATACAGATTAGTCCCTATCTAGCATAATTAATTTATGTGACGCGTGCTATAATATATTTACATGTGCGATCGACACGGGTGTATTTTTTGTGTTTGATTGTAATGAAGAAGAGTTCGTACCATTTGATAAATCAGATTCAAATATGATGGCATACCATTTCTTTTTTACAAATGTGATTTATTATGATAAAGAAGTGTGTGAGTGACTAACAGGCAGTTTAGATTCATGATGTTTATTTAGTTCAAAACATATTGGGACAATGACCCCATATTCTAAGGCTTCTCAAGACATATATTAACTTCTTTTTCTCAATACTGGTTTCATTCAAAAATTACCTGTTATAATTGATTAAATACCAGTTTTAAAAGATTTGTGGAAATGCCCATCAACGTAATTTATTTGATTTTAATACATTATATCGATATATACTTCTTTAAAACATCACAATAAGATTTAAATTAACCAGCTTTTTTATTTACCCAGATGTTTATTTATAAGTGCAACAGAGCATAAAATTATGGAAATTATAAAATTTAAGTAATATTAGTACGATGATTTGAATAAGTATCACTTCGATTAATTTGTAAAAGTAAATATAGGTTATTCGAAATAAGAAAACAGTTTTAGTGGGTATGATTGAGCGATTACAATTTTTAATTTATTATTAGAACCATATTTAGTAACATTCTGCTTTCAATATTTTACAGTTATTACAATCTGTAGAACTTCTATTTATTAATACAATGTCATAGGTTTTTTTCGAATCACAGGTTGACCAGAACGACGAAATTGTATTTAATTTTTAGATATTATGCATACTTTGATTTATGTTTTATAAATTTTATCGGCTAAAAGTTCATTAGAGCAGAATGTTCTAGAGTGAAATGGACATGAAACATTCCTCATAAAAATAAAACTACAAAACCGACCGCGAGCATCGTTACTTATCTAATGGAATAATGCATAAAATATAAATCTGTAATCCATCAACCTTAATAGTTGCAAAGAGTTATATTTTAAGCCTGTATAGTACATCTACATATGTATAGTACATAAGCCTGCATAGTACATGACCTTATTGTATTTGTTTACTGTTTATTATATTTATATTACCATCATGTAAATACATCCACTACCGCTCAAGGAAGTATGGACAGCAACTATATCAAGCAACAACAAGAAAAAAAAGTGAAAAATTTCAACAAAATTGAACAGAAATTAATATTTATTGAATCTTTATATAATAAAAATTAAAATTACAATTAATTAAACTTATCCCTAATATATGAGGATAGTTATTCATCACCAACGTGTTAATTGAAAGAAAATAATGAAGAAAGAAAATATTGGTACCGACGTAAAACGTACATCAGAGGAAATTTGAAATGATTCGAATAATTGAACACGCTTTTTTCAATAAAGTCTGTATTGTGGTGCATATAATAAGTTGTTACGTCTTTTACTTGTACTGTTACATTAACTGTTAAAAGGTTTTTTTTCATCTAATGAATGTAAGTAGAAGTTTATGATGATAATCACTTTGCTTAATGTCATATACAGAACGTCCTTAAAATATCGGTTTACTTTCAATTTATGTGATATGAATGTAGGCGTGCTCTAATAAGTACATAAGTACATACGAGGATAGTTTGACAAGTAGTGAGAATGACACATAGGTGGCGCTCTAATTGGTAAAACAAATGCACTGTAATTTAGGTTGCCTATTTATATGTTCACATTCCGATATTTAGATAAATCGGTTGATTAGTTTATTTTTGACAGCTAATTGAAAAAGAAGCAACACGTCGTTTTGTTAAAATGGAAAAATCAGATGCGGTGATTAAATCCTTCGTAATTAAGGGTATGAAAGCTACCGAAATAAAAGATGAGTTACGGGAAACATTAGGTGAATCTGCTCCATCATTCGCCACAATAAGTAGATGGGTAGTAGTTTAGTAGTTTAGAATTTAAACGTGGTAAAACAAGCTGTGTTGAGTGTTTGGACCTTTATAAGCGGAATCCGGTTGATTTTTGTAGGTGATTTGTTACTTGCGATAAAACTTCGCATACCAGCACAGTTGCGATGTCCAAAATCCACGAGTTGCATTTACAATTAGTACCGGATTAGTGTCGGATCTAGACCCTTCCGACTTCCACCTTTTTCCAAAATTGAAAACGGCACAATGTGGAAAGGCATTTTCGTCTAACGACGAGCTTATCATCTTCGTAAATGAGTATTTTGCAAGGCTTCCGGAATAGCATTTTAGAGATGGCATGCTCTTTTAGGAGAATATACTGAAAAATAATAATTATTTTGTATTTAAAAAATTCGTTTTTCTTTTCCATTCTCACTACTTGTCAAACTACCCTCGTACTTATATATTATATTAATTATACTTTCTTTTCATCGAAGAAACCACCGCGCGGCGATTAGAGCTTTTGTTATTCGGGGCATTATTTCTATTAATTTTCTTATTACATCTGGTGTAATGTTATTCCATTCTTTTTGTAAAATATTTCAAAGTTTTTCCTTCGATGTTGAACATTCCTTTCTAATTCTTCTGTCGAGTCCATCCCATAATAATTCATTGAGGTTGAGGTCCGGACTCTGAGGCGGCCACGTCATTACTTTCAAAATGTTTTCATTTTTCTCCACCTCAAGGTAATTTTTACACAACAACAAACCGTGTTTGGGGTCATTATCATGCAAAAATTCCAAATTATTACCGATTAATCGCAGGTCTGACGGTAAAACGTGATTTTCCAAAATTTCTTGGTAATTCTCCTTTCTCATAATACCATCTTTTTTCATCAAATCTCCCATTCCGGCTAATGAAAAACAGTCCCAGACTACAACAGAAACACCCCCATGTTTCACTGTTGGGGCTATGCAATCTGGCAACATTTTTTTCTCGCGCCAACAGTCTGACGAAAATTCTTCTCTTTTGCCCAAACACTTCAAATTTCGATTCGTCGTCATTCTACAGTACGTTCTTCCACTCATCGATTGTCCAATTACGGTGTAACCTTGCCCATTGAAGTCGTTTCTGCTTATTTCCACGTCGTAATAATGGTTTCCGTGAGACAATGCAACCGTGTAAATTTGCTTCCACTAATCGTCGTTTTACTGTACTCTCAGAATTTTTTTTAGCACGGGCCCGATTAAATTCGACTGTTATTTCAGGTGCCGTTAATTTTCTATTTCTTTGGAAGTATTCCGATGGTCCCGGCCGATTACGGTCTTCCAGATTACCAGTTTCTTGTGACAAATTGTGAGATTCACTGTCGATTTTTTCACTTTTAATTTTTCGCCAATACCGCGAACTGAATACCCCTCATAATGCAAAGTAAGTACGCTGATAGTCTTCTACTATCAAGCGGCTTTCCCCGTGGCATTTTGTAAACAGAAATTACAGTATTCGCTTACAAAATAGACAATTTCACACAAGCACGTTCAGTTGTCTACTGATGGGCGCAAGTAATAGGGCAACCGACTCATGTCAGATAAATTTCTAGACTTTAGTCCCTTCTTAATGACCGTACCTCTAATCCTGATTATATTGTATATAGTTGGAATTATTGTACAATGGTATTAAGATGCAATATCAGGTAATTATAGTTATTGTTAGATAAAATTGTTTCTATCATATTATTTGGAGAACATATACAAATAGAATACTTATTTGAATTGTAAACCTTCTTAAGAATTAAGGTATGATAATGCTATTTATTGGCATTAATATAATTTTTATGATCGTTATATAAAATTTAATCAAATGTCCATACTTCCATGAGCGGGAGTGTATATCCATCCTTCTCTAGAAGCGTATTGCTGTGTATTTTAAACTAAATGTTTACATAAACATAAACATGCATTATGTAACGATGAACAAAATGTAACAAAATGTGGTAGGATATCAAAATCACGCATAGTATACCTATGTACATTAATTTACCACACAAAAGATTTAGATTTCTTAGTAAAAACATTACATCCATATATACAAAAATGTATATTACACTATAAAAAGCTTAATTCGATTTTTAATTTTTTTATATCGATTAATTTACTTCGGATACAATTAGTACAGCGAGATGTTTTAATGTACTTTCAAAACTGCCAGATTTTCCTTACTGTGTGAGACTGTTTCACAATCAAATTAAAAAGTAAAAGGACTGACCAAAAGACGTCCATTATATGTAGTTCATAAATATCAGGTATAGAATATGATTTAAATTAACTTGAAATATTGTTATACCAATATAACTGAGGAATTAGAATTCTAATCTATTGAAACCAGTTCGAGTAGGTTTTAAAAACAATTTAAAAGTAGATGTATAACTAAAAATATAACATTGTGTAAGATTATATTTTATATAGACGAAATAGTGAAATAATATGGTGCACCTAAGCAATACCGTTCAATGACAAATTGAAACATAAATCCATTAATAAACAATCTTAATGCAATTTCGTAATTAATTAGATGATTATAAGTAAAATGTCAACCAAAGTAATGCTAAGGAATCAAAATATCGATCATAACGACCATATTAGAAAATCCTTTAGAAATGATATACTAACTGTAGTTAGAAAATGTGATATGTGAAATCAGTGAATTAAGATTTTAATTTAAAAATATTAAAAAATTAAAAAACTGGTGCGAAATTCAAGTTTAAGCAGGATAAATTAAATTAGAAATAAAATCAATTCGAGATATATTAAAAAGAGGAATAAGATTAACGGATCGATTGCGTGTTTTATATAATGTACACGGGTAATGGAAACAATGACACTTTACCTTTTTTGGACGCCCTAGTAATTAGGAATAATCTTAAAATTGAAATTGATATTTTCCGAAAAGTAATTAAAGTCAGTCAATAGATTCATCATGGCGGACTCAAATCATAACATGCACAAAAGGCGGCTTCTTTCAGTTTTCTTATCAATCGTTTGCTTAGTTTCCCACTAACAAAAGTGAGATACGAAAAAGAGTTGAACTTTATTATTAACATCGCGAGATACAATGGTTTTGATTCGCAAATAATCAATGGATTAATTAAGAAGGCTAACCTAAGAAAGGCAATTCGAAGTACCACATGTCTGTCACTTCAAAGCAATCGAGACAAGCAATTTATATGTTTACCTTTTCACCCCTTCACAAGAAATTTGAATAGTGTTTTTAAGGAGCACGGTTTTCAAGTTAGATCTCGGTCTACAAGTCCATTAAATCTCTCTTAGGAAATGCGAATGACAAAGTCGCGGATATCAAGAAATCGGGAATTTAGGGAATTAAATGTCTAGATTGCAGTAAACAATACATCGGCCAAACTAAACGATCAATAGAAACCCAGTATAAAGAACACATTGCGCACATCAACTTCAATCGGTCAGAAAAATTCGGTTTAACAAAACATGTGTTAGAACATAATCATAATGTAACTGCGGATTGCTTGCATTTGGCAAAGAATATGTATAATTATCGCGAATTAGATACATATGAAAGATATACATTTGTAAGAACAATGTATATGTGTTGAACACTGACATGGGACCTACCCATAACTCATCTCTCTTTCACCTCTTATACGATAGATAAGGGAGAATACGATAGATAAGACTAGAATACAATTTTTTAAAAGTATGTGAAATGAATATACAGTGTTCGTTTGGCTTTCGACGGTACAGATCGTGTACGGAATTTGTTTCGTGCGGATTTTGCCGTGGTTTTCAGGTGTGGCATTGTGTAATTATCTGCTGATGATGACAACTTAGTTGTCAAAATACGTATACAAAATACGAAAATTGGGGAGGAAAGGGGTTATATATCAACCTTAAGTGATTAAATTGTCTTCTGGTTGGTAACTTCCAATATAGAATATTTGCTCCAAAACTAAGGAAAAACCTTATTGTCTACTCATATGTGGGAAACAACTAGCCCGCTGTAAGACTTGATCCGGCCCGTGAGACAGTCGTCGTATTATTTCATGTCTGATATCTATCGCTAAAAATTATGAACACTACTTTTAAACGCGGCCCGCGAACGTATTTGCACATTAAAGTTTGGCCCACAACATGTCAAAGGTTGCCCATACCTGGTCTACTACATATTGAAAAATATCGTACTTAGTTGAAATAATAATAAAATGATATACAAATTTATAATATGGTATTTCACATTTTCTATCCAACCCGTGGCGTTTATTAAAGTGTCTTTTACAATCCATAATGTCATACGGCAAGATACTAATATTGCAAATAATGCATTTAATTATAGTTTCTATGCATTCCAACGCACGAAAACGATTTAGAAATTTATTTACATCTGTCACAGTTACCAATCCATGTTCGCAAGACATCCTCGCGTCACTAACATGATGCAAGCTATCGGTAAAGCCTGCGCGCTTTCACCCCTCATCGGTTCTTGTCTCTGATTACTTGAATGATTGTTCAACCTTATAAATAATACCCTGGAAAGGAGCAAGTTCTTCATAATAGTTACTCAATTTTGCACATAGAATAATGTTTGATTAACATATGAAATTCTAAATATTGCTATTAATACAAAAACAACGAATACTTTAAACGATTGTAAGAACTTATCTATCTAATATTCTATTTGAAAATAGGTTTCTAGAACTTGATTGAAGGCAGGAATCTACTCATCATGGCGAAATATTATCAATTTCTGAAGTCACTCTCTCGTCAAATCACCTTAGTATATCATGCCTAATGTTTTTCTGAATAATAGACGTGTATGCATAATATTTAAGATAACCTTAGTTTTTTTATATGTTACACTTCCTTGCACTTAAAGACATAACAAGTTTTGTGACACCAAACAGCTACTTTTTTGCTTAACTCATTTTTGTTTTTTCTTATATGTCAAATTCATTATTAATAATTAGATAACTTTCGAAAGTGTTATTCCGCAAACTGTTTTTTATATGGCTTTAATCATTCATAAACAGAAGCATTAACGTCTCTTATTTATAGATCACCCGCTTTTTTATGTACTAGGCTTATTTACACACCCATTTTCTAACCTTTCAAATAGCAAGTAACAGAAATTTTACCCGTCTATATCATATAGATGCATATATGAGTGTGTGTGTATACTAACATTTAACAACAACAACAAATATAAAGAACTTGGCCATGGGAAAGAATTCCGGACTACATAGATTTGAAAAAAAAAGGAGTAGAGAAGAATCAGGCAGTAGCAAGATACAACAATTACTTGCCGTATACACACTTGGCTATATAACGAAGTGTGGGAAATATAACATACGAAGTGAAAACTCGGAGACTGATAATCGTTTCACACGTTATTCATGGCAATTCATCACCAACGTGTTAATTGAAAGAAAATAATGAAGAAAGAAAATATTGGTACCGACGTAAAACGTACATCAGAGGAAATTTGAAATGATTCGAATAATTGAACACGCTTTTTTCAATAAAGTCTGTATTGTGGTGTATATAATAAGTTGTTACGTCTTTTACTTGTACTGTTACATTAACTGTTAAAAAGTTTTTTTTCTTCTAATGAATGTAAGTAGAAGTTTATGATGATAATCACTTTGTTTAATGTCATATACAGAACGTCTTTAAAATATCGGTTTACTTTCAATTTATGTGATATGAATGTAGGCGTGCTCTAACAAGTACATAAGTACATACGAGGATAGTTTGACAAGTAGTGAGAATGACACATAGGACACCATAATATTATTACGCAAGATCGACGACTCAAAGTGAGAGAGATAGCAGACATGGTAAACATTTCAACAGAACGCGTACACCACATTTTAACGAAAGAATTGGGCCTTTCCAAGCTTTCGGCTTGGGTGCCGCGATTGCTTACGACTGATCAAAAGTTCACTCGTTTACGCATTCCAATGAGTGTTTGGACCTTTATAAGCGGAATCCGGTTGATTTTTGTAGGCGATTTGTTACTTGCGATGAAACTTTGATACACTACAGTACACCCGAAACTAAACAACAGTCGAAACAATGGTTGAGACGTGGTTCTGCACCTCCAAAGAAAGCGAAAACCACTTTATCGGCAAACAAGGTGACGGCATCAATTTTTTGGGATTCAAAGGGCATGTTGCTCACTGATTACCTTCAGAAAGGTGCCACAATAAACGGACAATATTATGCAGAACTTGTACAAAAATTAAATGTTGAGATTCGTGCTAAATGGCCAGGAATGGCAAAGCAAAGGATTCTGTTTCACCAAGACAACGCTCCCTCGCATACCAGCACAGTTGCGATGTCCAAAATCCACGAGTTGCATTTCCAATTAGTACCGCATGCGCCTTATTCGCCGGATTTAGACCCTTCCGGCTTCCACCTTTTTCCAAAATTCAAAACGGCACTAGGTGGAAAGAAATTTTCGTCTAACGACGAGCTTATCATCTTCGTAAATGAGTATTTTGCAAGTCTTCCGAAATCGCATTTTAGAGATGGCATAATGGTATTGGAGCACCGTTGGAATAAATGTATTGCTCTTTTAGGAGTATATATTGAAAAATAAAAATTATTTTGTATTTAAAGAATACGTTTTTCTTTTCCACTCTCACTACTTGTCAAACTACCCTCGTATATAGATACATCATACATGAACGGTTGAGAATAAAGCAATAGTTATATTAAAGACATTAAATAATTTGATTTACCATTTGAATGAAGGGTACCTCATGACAGTATTTTAGGCCCTATATAGTTTTTATTTTTACAAACTTTATATTCTAAAGCAATTAGGTATGTCTATTACACTATTTATTATTGATCAATATAATAAAAGCATTACTATATACGAAGGTCGAAAATATTCTACATTTTGATTTATGCATATAGGTGTTTGTACAAAATAAAGCAAAAACTGTAAAACACAACGAAAGAAAGACGTTCAAATGGAATAGAATGAGAAAAGAATTATAATTATATTAATATTTATTAAAAGAAAAACGGCGAAATTACTTAGTACAACCTTTATCCAATTATTTAAATGCTCAAAGACATATTTGTTTGTAGTTTGTTTATATATTTAGAACTTGTTTTTGTTGCTGTGTGGTGTACAGACAGTAGTAAGGTATGTCTTTCTTAAAACCGGTGCTCCATTGGAAATTGTTTTGATGTTTGTAAGAGTTGTTAATTATTGTATACTATATGGGTGCTATTTTGGGGTAAATTGTATAAATCATAGCAAGAATTAAATCTACCAATCGCAAAAATTGTGATGTACAATAGTATTTAAAGTCTTCCATGCTTCTGTTTATTTTTTGTTTAGAAGTTTTTCTTTATTGAAGATAACAACATACTTCAAAAAAATATTTCATAAGATACTGAAATGTAGGGACAGTATGAACCGCAACAATTGCTAATCTTTATTTATGTATAATAAGTAAAGATCGGAATTATGGACTTAAATAGCGATTATACATCGGTGTACACAATTGAAAATATAATGAGTAGAATGACGATAAGCACGCTATTAAAATAATGTATTATATGCGAGCAATAATAAATTTTGTCGTACATAAATAAAAATTGCATGCATATATACATGAAAATTCAAATATTATGTAAACTCGCGCGCTTATACCTACGCTCCTGAAATAAAAAAGTCTACAATATTTTTAATTTTTGAGTATGTGTTTGTATTTGCATTTTCTCGTTCGACTGGCATTACAGAAAACTATACCAGGTATGGCAATTAAATAGCGAGACTGCGCTCCTTGCATCACGCAGCCCTATCGGGCGAGACAATAATTGGAATGTCATTGACCTTGATACTCCCTAAACAACAACCTGTAGATTCGTCTCTCTGTCTGCTTTAGTTTACTATCGAGCTTTATTTGTAGAGGACACTGTTACTTAGTAGTGCCGTGATAATAGTTAATATAAAAATCGAGCAGCGGACTAATCTGAAATTCCTTGTCACCATGTGACTTCTGCCTGTTCCCAAAAGTGAAAAAAGGAACACATTTTCAGTCTGTTGAGCATGTGAAAGCAAAAGTGACAGAGTTGAAGAGCGTTGTTTTGAACAATGGAGGACACGTATACAGCAATGTATAGATAGGAGAGGAGAGTACGTTGAGAAGGATAAAAGTTAAATATAAGTTTTTTGCAATAAATAACGATTCTCACACCAATTTCGTTACTTAATTGCCACACCTCGTATAAATTGTAATATGTTAAGGTTAATAATAAACTATAATTTCTTTGTGATAGTTCTCTTTTTAATAATTAAATACAATAGTTTTGTAACAGTAAGTCAATGTGCTTTTTGTTTGACGTGGTGACCTGAAATGATGCAATTTATTGGTTTAGTGCTTAAGTTCAGGTCCGTACGATCTGGCTCATGTCTCATCAGCAGTAATAATGCGACGTAATAAATCGTCTCCTTCGCAACCATAACGCGTTAAGTGAATTTGCGCGGCATCGTATCGTGTCCATTGCAGCATTTCTGTTAAGTTGTGGGGAACCCATCGCGATGCAATTTTTCTTATCCTCATTCTTTAGAATATGCTGCACAGTCGTATGCGATAATTTTATTTCGTGGTCTAATTCATGAATCGTCTGACGTCGATCTGTGTCTAACAATGCGGCAACAGCCTGCATTTGCTTTTCATTGAAACTAGGGTAACTTGGTTGAGCCACATCTGTCACATTCGGCGTCCCCCCCTTGAAAGCTATAGTCCACCTTGCAACTGTTCGGCATGGTAAGGATGTTTCACCATGCACTTCGAGAAGGCCTCCATGCCATTGCCTTGCTTGTTTCTCTTTTCTGAACGTGACGAAAGCACAGACTACAAGAGTAGATCAGTAACTTACAGAAAACTATCTTTTTCTTGCCATACCTCATGCGTTTCGTCTCGGAAGGAAGAGTTCATTTATTGTAAGATAAGTAAAACAGATTAATATGTAGTTCCAGTGAGAATAATTCATTTCGTCACTCTTCATTTCCGCAGCGATGACGTCACCACTAAAGTTCTGGGCCTTGCATTTGGAGACAGGAAAATATAACAAAATTTTTCCCGCTAATAATTTTCTTATATTTAGAAATTTGAAAATATATTAAATATTACATTTTTCTGACAGCAATAATTATATACTGGTTTTATATCTATTTACAATACGTGCAGAATTTCTAATTTTTTTTTTGTGTAATGTATATATTGTAGTGAATTAAACTTAAGAAATATAAAAAATTATAAATAAGCTGCATTATTTATTAAGTATTTTGGATAAGGACACTTGTAGGTTTTTACAGTTTTCAAAATATTTAACGTCTATGTTCGCCCACACAATAAAATATTACAAGTTAGAAGAGGACTCTTAATAATGACTATGAAAGCCTACGTACGATTTACGACTTCTATACTTAATAAATTATTTTTACTGCAAACATTACATGAATCATCAGTCAGTATAAATTAAAGTAAGTACCTGCTGTATATGGGAGGAATTTTGTCGTTTCATGTATGGCCTCGTGTAAGTCACAACCTTCTCTTTTGGATAGTTGGTCTGATCGGTCCACGACTTTGAACGGTGCGATCCTCCACTTGGAGGACCACGAAGTGCTTGCGGTGCTTCTGCGGCTGCTGGTACTGGCCAAGACGGGAACTTTTCATGTCCAGGTCCATACTTGACCGATTTGAGACTGGACGAATCCCGTACCGGTGGCGCTGGTGGTGGTGATTCTTCATCTCTGGCCGGCGAAGTCGACACCGGTGCAAAATTCAGACCCGATTGATTTTGTAGATAGGAATATATGGACGGCGCGTGGTTGGCTTTCGTATCACGTGTCGTCTGTTGCTGGAGATTGGGCGTAGAACGAGATGGCATCATTGTGCGGGAAGATGTCGCCGATTCGTGCGGCACCACAAAGATTTCGAAGCCATTAGTTCGGGTTCTGTAAGAAACGGAAAGGAAGCGTAATTAAGTGGCTAATTTAACGTATGTTGGTGGATCGAATGACAGCTGTTACTAATAAGTACGCTGATGTCTACATTAAATAGTAAATGAAACTCCTTTAGGTTTTATAAATTATTTACGTTGGGTGGTACTTTCAAAACAAGAACTTGCAGTAAATGCATTCTGTAGTTTATTTGGTGATTTTTTTGAACAAATTTTAATGAAGCGAAGTATTAAATTGATATTGTGTGTGTTAATATATTGGAAAGCATCTTTGAGTTGACTTAACTAATTAAAACCATCGTACAATTTTTTGTTCGCATTTAATCTTTCGGAATACTTAAAAATCTTCCAGGTCTCAGCTTATGCCGATAACATAGTCGATGTTTCGAACGTTACACGCGGAAACAGAATCAACATAACAAATGCTTACAATTATATATAGATAGATATGGGTACAAATAAGCACGTCACGATGGCAAATTAATGAATTTTAACATTTTCTTCTAATTTCATCGTTATTACTAATTACAGCAGAAAATGTTAATTTCCATTAATTTCCCATCGTGACGCGCTTAATTATATATTTATGTATATGATGTAAGCGTTGAATTTCATGTGCATTAAATCAATTTGCTCTATAAAGTATATTAAGAGATTCGAACCCTTACTGCTTGGGAGCAACCGCCCAGAGAACAATAGGTACAGGTTCGATTCCTGGCCCAACAATTTTAGTTACTGAAAAATTATTATTTTCTGCTATTCCATCGTTAATTAAATTCACAGAAATCAATTAAAAATTTCTGCGCTGGAGAAGGACTCGAAACTCTACCTGCTGTTTTCTAGACGGCTGCTCTTCCAATTAAGCCACCAGGCAGTGCAACTTCGAGTCCTATAATACGCCATAAATCTCATTATGGAAACAGATCTAATATTTATTTAAAACTCGCAGTCAAATTATTATGATGTTAATAATTATATGTTTATATATTGGGCTGGCAACTAAGGACTTTCGGTTTTTACTGAGAGAGAGCGTTGCTTTATTTTTTGTATAACGTATGTTAGTGCTGTACTTTACCCTTTGTCGCGTGATACTAGTCACATTGACGTAACTTCAGAAGCAAGTAGTGCGTGATTTTTATTAAAGCTATTAGTTGTGGGTTAATTTTAAATGGAGTGCAGAAACGAACATTTTCGACATATTTTTCTGTTTTATTTCCGTAAAGGAAAGAAAGCGGGTGCGGCTCACAAAAAGATATGTGAAGTTTATGATGCTACAGAGCGCACGTGTCAGAATTGGTATAAAAAATTCCGTTCTGAAGATTTTTCCCTCAAAGATGAGCAACGTTATGGTCGGCCTACTGAAGTTGATGACCAAATCAAAGTCATAATTGAAGAGGATCGTCATATAACTGTTCAAGAGGTTGCGGAGAGGCTACATGTATCGCACACAACAATTGAAAAACATTTAAAATGTCTTGGGCTAGTTAAGAAGCTTGATATTTGGGTACCTCACGAATTGAAAGAAATTCATTTAACACAAAGAATCAACTTTTGCGATATGCACCTTAGACGAAATGAAACCGACCCTTTCTTAAAAAGAATCATCCCTGGCGATGAAAAATGGGTCCTGTACAGTAACATAGTTCGAAAACGATCATAGAGCAAACACGATAAACTAGCTCAAACAACACTGAAAGCTGAATTGCATCCAAAAAAGATCATGCTGTCCGTTTGGTGGGATTACAAAGGTGTTGTGTTTTTTGAGCTGCTTCCAAGGAACTAAACGATCAATTCTGATGTTTACTGTCAACAACTAATAAAACTGGATGAAGCAATCAAAGAAAAACGGCCAGAATTGTCAAATCGGAAAGGTGTAGTTTTCCACCAAGATAATGCAAGGCCTCACACATCTTTGGCAACTATTGGAGCTTGGCTGGGAAGTGATGCCACATCCCCCATACAGCCCTGATCTAGCACCATCTGATTACCATTTACTTCGAAGTTTGCAGAATTCTTTGAATGGTAAAACTTTCACAAATGACGATGACCTTCACTCGCACCTGGTTCACTTTTTTGCTGATAAGGACCAGAAATTTTATGAGCGCGGAATCATGCAGCTGAAAGAAAGATGGCAAAAGGTCATTGAGCAAAATGGAAAATATATAATTGATTAAAAACTATTCTTTGTTTAAAAGAAAAGTGTTTTATTTTATACTACAAAACCGAAAGTACTTAGTTGCCAACCCAATATAATTTAGTTACTTATCTGTAAGTAATAATAACGATGAAATGCTAGAAACGTTAATTTTCTGCATAACCATTTCATGGTTATGATATATTTCATAATACATAAGGAAGGAAAAATGCAAAATTATATAAAAAACAATTTTCGTTTTCATGAAAATAAACATCCTTTAATTTTGTTAATTGTTTTTGATTAGAATTTCATTGAATTCGTTTCAATTGTGTTCCAAATATTCAGTTTTTCAATATTGTCAATCTCAAGGAATTTCTCGAAATAAATGGTTTTAAAGCATTTCTATTGGATTGAAATCTGAGTTATTAGTATTGAAATTCCTTCTTCAAATTAGATAGTAAAAATATTTTAATAATTTTTGCAGTCTGCTTAAGATTGCCCTTTTTTTTGCTTGAAAATTAACTCCTCACCAATTAAATCAAAGTTTTTAACATATACATACTCTTTTATTATTCCTAAATATGCTTTTTTGACCCGTTTGGCATCTATTTTAAAATTGATTTCTATCTGACCACCCCTGCAACTCCTCTAGAGTGTGATTTTCTTTCTACAGACTTATGGTTGGCAAATATTAGATGTAAATTGTTGTATAATTTCAATTTTGATTCATTCAATTACAACACGTGTTTCTATTCTTGCATAAAGCCGTTGGTATTATTTTACTCATTTAAGTCTTTTAATTTTATTTGGGTATTTTCACAGTTGCACATCCTCCCAGGTCTCCTTCAACTAAATACTAGTTTATTGTACAAATTTTAACATTGTTATAAGTGTAAAAGATTAATTGCATACAATTATGCGCTTTTACGATGTGAAACTGAAAAATTTTATTTTTTAACGTTTTCGCATCGTATATACGTTGAATTTGATGGAGCCTGTGGTTGATTAACTTAATCATTAAGATTGATATATAACCCCTTTCCACATTAACTTTTGTAATTCTGTATACGCATTTCGACAACCAAGTTGTCATCATCAGCGGATAATTGCAAAGTGTCGCACCGCGTATACAGAATTACAAAAGTTAATGTGGAAAGGGGTTATATATCAACCTTAGTGATTAAAAAAAACATCGTATATACGTTGTAGAAATTTTTGAAAAAAATTTACTACTGTCTGGTGAAACTCCAATTTACGATTTCATGCTTACCGCAGAACAGTGATATCTGAATCTTTTCTTCTAAATTGCATTAAGGAAACAAATATTAAATGAAACCCACGGCAGGTTTTAATTGCATATAATTACGCGTTTTTTCTATGTGAAATTGAAAAATCTTAATTTTTACCATTCTTACATCGTACATAGATACATTGTAGAATTGAGATTCGAATTCACTACCTCACGCTTACCAGGCGTTTGTCTTACCATTCCACCAAAGAACAATGATATTCGACTCTACTAACATGCCATAAAATGCATTATAGAACCAGATATTAAATGAATTGATTCTCACATAGAGAAGTAAACATTTCTGTAACGTATATACGATGATAACACGGTCAAAATTATAATTTTTTTGTAGACGATTAAATTCAGTCGTAATTTCAGACTTCGTAAAATCGTCGTTTAAAACTATTAGTCGCCACTTCTCTTATATATCCCGCCGGAACATTTGCGGGACATACTTCATAATAGTCTTCAGGAATTCGAGATGTAAATGTCGCTCTGCAGGTTTATTGTAACGTAGAATAGCTACAGACTCTCCTTTCAAATATGAGTATAGGCTTGTAAGATTCAATTTTGCTAAAGAAAAATTGGCATGGGATAACGCGTAGGAGTGCGTATCTTTCATCAATGATCCAGTTTTTGCCTTTTTATGCGTGACTAATATTAGTGTGGAAAAAATGTGAGAAAAGATATGCCTTGTGTACTTCAAAATAAGTGGTTAGTTTTAAGACTAGAATGCATTTCGAATAATGCAAACAAATTCTGCAATGTGTGTTTGGCTTATGACTGTCAAAGTCTGGTACGGATTTTCTTCTGTGTGAGTTTTACCCTGAATTCAGATGCAACACGTCGATTAATTATCTGCTGATGATGACAACTTAAGAGTTTTTTTTACATTTTTTTTTATCAAGAAATAATTTAATATCTTTAATTATGTAAGAGAATATACAGCGCTTACCTCAGATGCGTTATTTATACGTGCAATCCTTTAATCTTCATTTAATATAATATCCTCGAACATTGTCGAGCTTTATTGAATATTTACAAAACTCTAAAACGATAAATTTCTTTATACGCTAAGATAAATCAGTCGCGACGAGTCGCCACTGTGATAGTTCCCACGCAGTCGATTTTGCTAGTTAACAGTGTAGACAACGCGGGTGTTACATCCACCCCCGCGACAAATCACGTAACAAATAACGAACGATGGTGTAATGTTTCACGAGTGTCATAAGGACATGTGCAGATACGTGACTGATTCCATATGGTATCTGATATTAAATTAGATCGCCTGTCCGCCGACGGACCCTCGCTAACAATAGGTCTTGCTACAACAGGAGGGTCGTTTAAGGTGTGTTATTTGTTTGACAGGCGTTTTCGAAAAATACGGTAAACTAACCCATTCGGTGAGTAAATGTACCACACTTGCCTGCATCATAATGTTCCGAATTAAATTGATTTATATCGAGTAGTAAGAAATTATATTTATTAACGAGCTTATTCATGTTAATAGATGTTACATAAGTATGCTAACTTGTTCTTGACTATTAATTAACACATAATTGATAAAAATATAAATAAATAAATAAGTGATATTAATATTAATCGTATATTATTCTATTCAAAATTATAATTTAGTTATCGAAATAAATAAAGTTTTGAGCTTTTCGTTATTGTTTTATATGAAAATTTTTTAAAGCATTTTGGTATTTAAAAGGTGCCTTTTGGTAATTAAAGAGTTACGTCTTGTACATTTAAGAATGTGGAGGTGAACCTAATTGTTAAGTTGGTAATTGCCGATGTAACTCCTATATTTAACTACACAGTTTGCTGTAAACGTTAGCGTGCACGTTGGATAATTTTCACCCACCATACCTCAATAGAGTTTACTTACATTTTTTATATATTTCCCGTTCTTAATTAATAAGTAGATGCGCGTATATATGTGAATTAAAGTTATTAATAGATAATGAAATGTCATTCGAAAGATAAAAAAATACATTTCTAGTTACCTTAGTTTGAATATATTAACCATAGATTATAATTTTTTAAGCATTGCTATGTTCCCTGTCATATCATCATACTACATGTAGTAGTATGTTTTCAATGTTTTCCAGAAGCGCGAAGACCCTCTTCGGGTAGCCTCTTCGGGAAATAACAGCTACAAAAAAGGCAAAATTCTGCTGATGATGACAATTTAGTTGTCAAAATATGTATCCAAGACACAAATATTAATGCGGTAAGCCTTTTTGTCTCTTTTTATTATTCAATTAACCACAACCACCAAAGGGATTTACGTCAACTTTATCTTTTCAGTTTCAGTGCAACAATGACAGCAATAGCGGCAGTGTAGCCTTGAAGATATCTCATGCAAGTAAAGACGAGACGTGGGCAATAGAGGGACCGAGGTGGCGGTTTCATTCCGGAAGCTAAGATGAAGTAGCCAATTTATTTCGTTTTAACATTTGTCGGTTTTTATATTTTTATATTTTCGCCCTTTTGTGTAAATGTTTTTTTTGGCTAGTAATAGCTACTAATAGCCAAAAACCTCGCAACACTATTCGATGTCAGTGTTTACGAAGACATCGAGACTGTTTCGCGGCTTTTCTATGTTGCTTTACTACGAGCTTATATTTCAACATTGTGTTTATTTTTGCTCCCGATGACGATAGCTTAGTAATCGTAATACGTATTTAGAATATAAATACTAACACGGCAATGGTTTTTTAACCTTTTGATTGTCTAATAATATGCGTTACGAGATATCTATAATCTCGACAGAAGCAACGTCCGGCTTCCGATTTGTACCCCGTGTGGACAGACCCAGCTGTATACAATATACTATTAGGTGCGCAACTAAGTTCTAGCTGTTTTTCAAGAGATGGCTCCAGTAGTAAGTGCTGGTCGATTGTGACATAACCAAACCATCATGAACCAAGCTTAGATATATGGTAAACAAACCGCTTTGACACATTAGTGATTTTGTTTTTGTGTCATATACTTTTGGTTGTGTGAGAATGTCTGATTTTGTGCCAAATAATCGTCATTTGCGGGAAGTGTTGCTTTTCTTCTTTTATTCGAAGAAAACGGCGGCTGAAGCGCACCGAGAACTTCAAAAAGATTACGGAGATGCTGCTCTAAGTGAAACAACGTGCCGTGATTGGTTCCGTCACTTCAAAGACGGTGATTTCGATGTTGACGACCGTTCGCGTGAAGGAAGACCAAAAATCTTCGAAGACGCTGAATTGGAGTCATTGCTCGATGAGGATCCGTGCCAAACGCAAAAGAGCTTGCTTCGGCATTAGGAGTTACCCGCCAACCCATTTCCCAGCGATTGCATGCGTTGGGAATGATTCAAAAACAAGGAACTTGGGTTTTGTTATGATTTGAAGCCAAGAGACGTTAAGCGTCGTTTTTTCGCCTGCGAATAACTGCTCCAGCGGCAAAAACGAAGGGTTCTTTTCATCGCATCGTTACGGGTGATGAAAAATGGATTCATTACAGCAACTCAAAGAGAACAAAATCATGGGGACTGCCCGGTCATGCTTCTACGTCGTCGGTTCAGCCGAATATTCACGCTGCGAAGGTTTTGCTGTGTGTTTGGTGGGTCCAGGGCGGTGTTATTTATTATGAGCTGTTGAAATCGAACGAAACCATCACTGGAAAACGGTATCGAACTCAATTGATGGGATTGAGCCGAGCACTGCGCGAAAAGCGACCACATCGCTAGCGATGGGCAATATTTTGAATGATTCATTTGTAAACATCTTTTCACAATAAAGTTGCATTTTTATCAAGAAAACAGCGAGAACTTAGTTGCATACCTAATAGTATCACGATCATGTTTAACAATTGTAAAAATATACATGAGTGTTTTGTCTCACCAATGTACACCTGCACATGCTACACGAGCATGGAATCCTGCAAATAACAGGGATTTGTAAATAGTTACGGATTTTAATAAAATGTGAAATAAAATATACATTCCATAACTTTTTGTAGTTGGTTTACTATTCCTAAAATACATTTGTTTTTTGTGGGAAAACCCTACCTGATAGAAAAAACGGTTTTCGTTTTTGAGTACAACACTGACTAACAACACACAAAAGACAGCGACTAAAGCTAAAACAATTTTTAAAAATTTGAGAGATACTGCGACATTATTGCTAAATTCGTACTAGTAGATTGTAATAAAAGTTGACTTAATTTTGTTAGAAGTCATGGCTTAACTTTTAGAAATCATAATAATGTTAGCAGTTTTTATTATTTCCTTGAACGAAAGTAAACAGAAGAAAAAATACCAAACCAATATGAGCCAAGAAGAATTTACATTTCAATAACAGACGTACTTTGTCCATATACCATACAGTCTCAGAACTTGTACGACGTAGCTGCAAAGTAAATACAAACAATTTTAATTTGTACCCAATCCACAAACACAATTGTTAATATTCTTACAGAATCATGCTTTTAAGTAGTTAGTGCTTTACGAGGTTGTACGTTAAGCGGTATTTATTGTAGGTACTTTAGTAATCGTCATTGTCCGACAACAGTTCGCAATTAACTTTTTAAGGAAATACCCAACTAAATGTTTCGAAAGAATGCAGACTGGAATGTTGTACATTTAGACGTTATAAAATCCTCCAAGGCAAAATATATGATTTGCAAATTTAACAACAAAAACAAAAAAAGAATTAAGAACAGTACTCTAGAGTTGAATTTGGAAGTATTGAAAATATAATTAATTAAGTAGGTTAATTTTGTTCTGTTATACAAACAGTATTTTGTACGGCAGCTTGTAGAATTGCTAGTAAATTATTCGCTTTGGTGTATCATACTTCAATACTACTCATACCTGTTATTATTTAAGTTAAAGTATAATAATTATTATTTTACGATCTTGTTAATTGGGAAAATAGTCGTTTTATATGCCAGAAACATCTCATAAACGTAATTAGTTTTTACGCTTATAGTTTATAGCTTAGTCTAATTGCACACAACAGAAAAGGCTCTGTTAATGTCGTTACAATTAACTTTTTTGTTTAAATAACATAAGTAAATATAACACTAAAAGTGTTAAAAATTTATCAAATATGATCAATCTGGTAATTAGTGAGATCCACTACAATATTTTCACACTTTCAATTTACGAAATTAGAAATTAATTTGAAATTATTTTGGAGATCATATACAATAACATAGAACGTATCCTATTATAAAAATTAATAGAAATATACGAGGGATGTTTCCAAAGTTCTAGAATTTTGGCTTTATTCAATTGAGTAAATTAGTAAATAGTGCACTCTATTTGGTCGACTATAGCAAGTCTTGACACGTTTACGTAGCTATTCGATGTAATACTGCTTAGTTGACCTCAGTTACTTCAGTTACTTGACTGATGCAGACTAATTTCCGCACCGTTGAATTTACAACAATGATTAAACTAAAGGTCTATATACTTCTCCTTGTTTAAAGACAGTGTGAAACCCTTAAAAACCATTCGACGCAATGCAATGCGTATTTGGAGAGTATGCAGTATGTAAAAGTACTGGGTACATCGTTTCAAATTTGGCAGACCACCACAATCTGCGCAGTTGATACCCAAACATCTCTCTGAGTGAAAGAAACGTTGCTGTCGCGGAGGATTTCCTCAAACGTGATAAGCGATAAGCAAATAACTATTTGTGAAATTAGTTTTAGTGTAGAATAGATACACCACAGATCCATGAGATTTTACACGAAGGTTTGGGAGTGAATAAGATTGCAGCTCGCTGGGTGCCAAAGCTGTTGGGACGGGGAGATAGAAACTCAACAGATCTGACAGATACCATCAACATCAAGAGCTTTTAGTCCGTTACGGCGACTAATTTTGGATAATAACTACTGATGAATAATATTAAATAGACCTCCGAGTTTGCAGTAGCGTACACTTTCCTCGAGATGGTTGGATAGGTGCGATTATAAGTTTAATGATATTCCTATATATTTTAACGTAGGAACACGATTTAGAAATTTATTAACTGTCGCAGTTAACAATCCACCTTTGTGAGGTATCGTTTCGTCACTGACATAATGCAAGCTATCGTCAATGCCTGGATACATTCTTCGCCAATCATTGTTCAATCTTACTGATGAAACACGAAACAGTATACTGCGAGTATCAATCCGAAGAGTGGCACAAAGTCGAAGAACGTACGTGCAATTTCATGTATTGGAAAAGTAATACCTGCTATATTCTGCAATTTTGAGGGGATTATTCTCATGAATTATCAACGAAAGGTACTATAATAAACGTAAATTATTCCAATCTTTTTTATCCATCCCATTACGGCAGGCGCTTTGCAAGAAACAGCCTGGAAAGTTCTATAAGCGTGTGTTATTGCAATAGGACAATGTATGTACATCTCAAAGCGCAGGAAAAAAGAATGATATCATCAGATGTGGCTCCTATTTACCATGGGTCCCAAAATTTAAAAGAAAACGCTACGGCGTGTTCGATTTCAAAGCTTAAACGAAGTAAATAAAACTTACTAAAAAAGGCAGGGCGATTTGCAAGAATCGTTTGGAACGATTCTTGCATCACTTTTCTGGGACAAAGATAAATAAACCTAATAGATTATTTGGAAAAGTCACCACGGGAACATATCATACTGAGTTGCTAACCAATTACGAAAGAAAACCATGGAAAAATGTTGCGTAAAACTTGCCAAAATATGCCAGTGTTGCAAGACAATGATTGTGCTATAAAAAAATTAACGAAATTAGTTGATCATCTTCTATCCTCCGGATTAAACACCATTGACGTATTATGTGTTCTCAAAAGTTAAGAAACATAGAAGAAAGAATAAAGAAGCCATATGTACTGTCCGAAGAGTGGTTTGCAGATCGAAGCAAACAATTTTGTTTAAAAGGCTTAGAATTACCTCATAATGGGTGTTTTTAAGCTGCATGAGAACCATCGACATCAATAAATATAGTTTGACAGCTGATAATGTTAAACTGTGTTAATATTTCTGTTTGGCAAGTCATCATGAATCGTTTAACGCCAGAACGACGCTTCCGAATTGTGAAAATTTACTTTGAAAAAAATAAATCTGTTCGCGAAGTTTATAGAGCACTTCGTCCATTTTACGCTCAACATAATCGGCCTAGTGAGCAAGCAATTCGTTCAGTTATTGATCGTTTTCGCACTAATTTTACTCTTCTCGATTAAAAACAATCAACAAGACAAAAGAATGTGCATACCGAAGAAAATATTGCTGCTGTAACGCGAAGTATTGAAGAAGACGCCGAAATGTCGATTTATCGTCGTTCTCAACTTGTTGGCCTTTCTTCTTCGACTACGTGGAAAATTTTACGCATAGACTTACGTGCCTATAAAATACAGCTCATTCAAGAGTTGAAGCCAAACGACCATCGTTTGCGTCGCATTTTTGCTGACTGGGCTCATTTGAAACTGGCCTAATATGAGCATTTTTATCAAAGAATTGTATTTAGTGATGAAGCTCATTTCTGGTTAAATGGCTACGTCAATAAGCAAAATTGCCGTATTTGGAGCGAAGACAATACTCAAGCGGTTAATGAGTCACCATTACATCCATTAAAATTGACTGTTTGGTGGTGTCATCGGTCCTTCTTTCTTTCGAAATGAGGAAGGAGCTGTTACTGTGAATCGCGAGCGCTATCGTACCATGCTTACTGAATTTTTGTTTCCAAAAATTAATCAGCTAAACATCGAAGACATTTGGTTCCAACAAGACGGCGCAACTTGCCATACAGCGCACTTAACAGTCGATTTATTGCAAAATCAATTTGGTGATAACTTTATTACCAGGAATGGTCCTGTTTACTGGTCCCCTCGTTCGTGAGATTTAATGCCTCTGGGGTACTTTTTATGGAGCTTAACTCACCCATATTACAAGACATGTGTTTACTTTTACAATTTATCTTTTCAAAGGCATCAAATGTTTATTTTTCACAAATACTGATACAATGAAGAGGATTTACCGAATCCGTTGTAAATTTATGTCTTCCAATAGGGAAATATTTTATAACCATTTTTGTGGTATTCGGTGCCGTGCATTGTTTTGTAGTTGTAAATAATAAGAGTTTTTATATTGTAATTAAAGGCTTTTTAGAGTTTTTTAACGTTGTTAAATAGAAGTAACCTTTATTATAGCCGGCACATTTTATGATATTCAGCATTCAATACTGTCTACGAAGACTTTTGGAACAAATTATATGTATATCCTTCTTTAATTTTCACATGCCTGTATACTTTTAGTAACTTTATGCCCTAGCTTTTGTTTGTATTCCAATAATTTTATTATTTAATTAATGGTATTGCAATTGTGTCGCACACAAACATAAATGCATGATTGTACATATTTTTAATATAAATATGATACATTCAATAAATAGCGGCATAGTTCATAGCCTATTCCTCTTTTTAAAGAAGAAACTTGTTTTTCTATCTATGGTTACGTAAAAGTTTACAATAGTCAGGTACAATTACTGACAAGTAAATAGAATATTGTTTCAAATTACTATTATACACAACTAATTTCCGATTGCACTAATGTGAAAGCACAAATAACTATTTCACATTAAAATTAACGTGCTGGTATGTGGAGTAATCTGTTGTAGCACGGATTAATCTTTACTCGTATCTTTCGAACCGTACATTATATTAAAGTTAAGCACACGTTTCGCCTGGGCTCCGGCATTATTTTATGATTTAAATTAAATTACGTAACAGCTTAGTAACGCCGATTTATATTTTATATTCAAATAATATAATTTTAATGCTAACATCAATCTTTAGATATACATCGCCTGTTTCTCATTGACTGCCTTATACGCGGTTGTCTGTAGACGATCATAAATCCACAATAAAATATTTGAATTTCTCAGTGTGAATTATGAGACAAATGCCGATAAATAATTAAAGCAAACTAAAAAAATCATTAAAAATATTTACGTTGCCTAAAACAGTTACAATGATTCACGATTATGTCTCTAAGGAAGCTGATTTATGTGACGTACGTCTGGAGTTTTGTATGTACATATTTTACATTGCATTATCTTAACAAATATGTAGACATTTAACAATGTATGTCAAATAAATCAAATCGAAATACATAAAATTATTGTACAGTGCGTACAACAATTAAAAGAGGGTGATTTATTGGTAATATATAAGCTACTTGCAATTCATACTAAAGAGCGCGCAAATAAACTTTACAATTATACAATAATGTTTACTCTATTTGTGACATGTCTTCAGGTACGAAAAACTATGTTATTCTTGGAGAACGTTAAAGTAACTGCAATACGTCCGACTATCAAAAGAATCAGAAACAAACCGTTGGGATGGATGATGTGCCAATATTCATAATAAAAATGCGCAAAGAAATAATACGGAAATCATTATGTGATAACATAAATGTCTTTTGAGTGAGGAATATATCCTGCTAGACTAAGTACTCAATTGTAAAACCTATTTACAAGAACACGAACTCTAAATTATTTGAGAATTACAGGCTTGTTTCATTACTGTGCACATTTTCAAAAATTTTTGAAAAAGTGGTGTGTATTTACAAGTTCGTTGTTGAGAACCATCGAATACGTTTAATCACTGAATGTTGATATATAACCCCTTTCCATATTAATTTTCGTGTGCTGTATACGTATTTCGACAACTAAGTTGTCATCATCACCAGATAATTAAACAGTGTCGCGCCTAGAAAACTACGGCAAAATATCCGTACGAAACAAATTCCGCCAAAACGCACACTGTGTGCGTTTGGGCTTTCAACGGTACGATCGTGTGCGGAATTTGTTACGTACGAGTATTCTGCCGTAGTTTTCCATATGTGACACTGTTTAATTATGATGATGACAACTTAGTTGTCGAAATACGTATACAGAATACGAAAATTAATGCGGAAAGGGGTTATAAGTATATCAACCTTCAGTGTCAACCCAGAATTACCATAAAATACATTCTTTAAAATTTAAAAGTATCGAAACTACATTTCGGAATATATCCAAAACAGTTACAACTTTGGATAATAGAGAATTGGCTTGTGGTATGTTCTTATACATGTTAAAAGTGTTCGATGATGTGCGAAAATAAATTATAAAAATTAAAAATGTAACTAATGGCTCCGATATCATATCTGAGGAGCTATTGGTAACTATGAGTGTACCATCTTGCCACCTTTGCCATGTTTGAACTGTTACAACTTGGTTGGCAATGTACAAAATTTCCCAGCATTTTTTATACTTTGCACTATATTCCGCATTTGTTTTTTGTACTATTTTGCTGCATGAAAGAAGAGGTACCGAAGTCTTATCGCTTTCTCAAAATTGAATCAATACATTCACTACACTATCTTTTTTAGCATTAGCAATTTCATAAACTGATAGCCATGCTATTTATCTCTTCCGATTGGTAACTTCTACTATGGAATATACAAAACCGAAAGCTCTCATTGTCTACTACATGTTGAAGAATGTTGCATGCAGTTAATAGAATAATAAAACCAATTACAAATTTACAAACTGGTATTTCACATTTGGCATGGTGGTGCTCATAATGTGTCTCATAATCCATAATATCATACGAAAAAATATTAATGTTGCAAATAACACATTTGTTTATAGTTTCTGTATATTCTAACTTAGGACAACGATTTACAAATTTATTTCCACTCGTCGCAGTTAACAATCCAGTTTTGCGAGGCGTCTTCGCGTCACTGTCATGATGCACGCTATTGGCAATGTCTGCATACGTTTGCCCCTTTGCCACTGATCGGTGAAGTGAAGCGCATTCTGCATTGATCGAAATAAATAGTAGTCAGAAGGGGCAATGTCTGGGCTATAAGGCAGGTGAGGTAAAACTTCCCAGCCGCTGTTCCAAATAGTTTTTAACTGGTCTTGCAACATGAGGCCGAGCGTTGTCATGGTGAAATATTATAGAAACATGTCTGGTCGTTTTTCGGCGATTACTCTCCTCAAACGAATTAATTGTTGTCTGTACAACTCGCCCGTAATAGAATCATCAGGTTTTAACAGCTCATAATGGATAACACCCGTCGAATCCCACCAAATAAACAGCATTACCTTGGCACTACGAATATTTGGCTTCGCCTTTGATGTTGATGGCTGGCTAGGCTTTACATAAGATTTTTTTCGTTTTGGATTATCGTAATGAATCATCACCAGCATCATTTGCATCATTCGATGCAAGAAAAGACTTCTTTTTATGGCGTTCAAGCAGCATTTGCGACATGCAAAATCATCTTTCAACGTATCTTGGCTTCAGTTCGTGTGATACCCAATTTCCTTGCTTTTGGATGAATCCCAATGCTTTTAAAAGTTTTGAAATATCTTGGTGAGTTACTCCCAACGTTTCTGCAAGTTCATCTTGCGTTTGACATGAATCTTCAACCAGTAATGTCTCCAATTCCTCATCTTCAAACTTTTTTGGTTGACCTGGACGCGGTCTGTCTTCAACGCTGAAATCACCGTTTTTAAAGCGTCGATACCATTCACAACATGATTTTTTTGTTGGAGCAGGTTCATCATACACTTCTGCAAGTAATCGTTGAGCTTCAGTTGCACTTTTCTTCCAATTAAAGTAGAAAATTAAAACTTCCCGCAAATGTTGTTTATTTAACACAAATTCAGACATTTTCAATGAGTTCAAAAATAATGTTGTTGTACAAAATTCAAAACAATGTAACTAAATATAGGTGACAGATGTTAAAACCTTTCCGACAACAAGAAAACCAGCTGTCATACTCAACTATATATAACAAGTAACGACCTCCATTGAAAAGTAACCGAATTAAGTTGCACACCCAATACATACACAAGGTTATGTTCATCATATGTATTATCATGGAAGCGAAAATGTAACGTATAAGTCACAACGAACCAAGTTTGGTAAGTGCTTTATGTGTTCTGGTTTCCAACGATTCTAACTTAAGCGCTTGTGGTCTTAATGTAAGGCTATACAAAATCATCAAACAAATTCATGATTTATTAAATATTTTATTCTTCGCATTTGGGCGACACAATTTATTTTCATATTGTCCTTATTTCCACCCTGTCGAGCGGACAAAATAGGTAGCTTTAATTACAAATTGCTGTTATGTTAAGAAAAGAATCCACGGCATTAATATATCGAGTAGATACATATAAATTTAGTAATAAAACATTAAAAAATCTTAGAAAACTCTTTCGATGACTTCGTATAAAACAGGTTCAGTCATTTCCGCTCCTCGATAAAAATAAAATATTCCTAACTACTCAATTCTTTCAGGTCGGTCCGCCTCTGTACTCAGATAAAACCAAAGAATAACCGTCTCGACACATATCTATATAAACCATTACCGATCATTATACCGTTATCGTGCGTCTACAATATCTTAACAGACAGCGGCCATTTGCGTTTTATTTATGACATCGTCACCTCTTACTTATCTTAATATTAAAGTTTAGCTTATTTATGCATACGCGTGCACATGCATATATATTTTTTTCTCACTTTATTTTATTCATAATTAAACAGAATTAACGGTACGCGAGCTTTTCCGGCCATGCGACCAAAAATAATTATTGTTTATATATATACATATACATATGTAACTCCTGTCAGTGATGTGAGATGGAGTCTGTAATCCGAGACCTATTAATTTGAGAAACCCACGCGAAACATGCTATCGCATGTAATGTGTATGTTTTCCGTAATATACATATGTAGAGGAGTAGGAGACTCTTTGAAGTAAAGAAAAAAAAGGAATTCGATATTATTTGAATCTCCACATTAGAATGTAAGGTTAAAATTAATGTTGAATGATTATGTACACTACTCGTCATATTTATTTGCCCACCCCAATTTTATGTGTTTCCTGAAATACGGATTATCTGAAAAATCTGTATTATAATTATTCAACAATATTATTAGTGGAAGTAATTCCATATGAATTTCTACGAAAATCTTAAATTGTTTATGATATATCGTAAAGGTGTCATAAATTGGAAAAATACCATAAATATTATATAGGCTAATTCCTACAGTATTAACAGCTTTACCTGCATTTCCGAAAGGTATTACCAATATTGTGTTATTGTACTAACTAATTACAATATTAGGATGTGTTATTCAAAAAGGAAAATAAATTTTATGTCAGTCATCGTTCATCTTTTGTTGCGAAAACAGTGAAATAGAGAGTTATTGTGAATATTTTAAGGCAATGCCGAAGACGAAGGAATTATCTATTGAAGTGCGTGCTATGATAATTGCTTATCATCGTATGGGCAAAAGTAATCGCGAAATTGCAAAAGAATTACTATTCAATCGCAGAACCGTTAATTATAACGTTAAAAAATTTGAAGAAAGTGGTACATTTTCCAACAAAAGAAGATCTGGACGACACAAAGCGACATCTGCAGATGATCGGCATCTAATACGGATAAGTAGACGCGATAGACGAAAAACAGCACCAGAAATTGCTGCTGAAATGAATAGAGCGCGTGCTAAACCAATTAGTGTATCCACGGTACAGAGAAGGTTAAGGCAAGCGGGTTTATACGGATGAATTGCTCTGCGAAAACCACTACTACGAAAGCAAAACAAGATAAAACGACTAAATTGGGCTAAAGAACATAAGAATTGGACGATTGATCAGTGGATTAATGTGTTGTGGACAGACGAATCGAAGTTTGAACTTTTTGCTAGTAAAAGGCGAATATTCGTAAGAAGATCCGCAGGAGAAAGAGTACTGCCAGAATGTATTGCGCCTACCGTAAAACATGGAGGAGGTTCAGTAATGATTTGATATATAGAGCTTTTTTGGGAAGAATTGGACCGGAAGGTTCGAGAACGTGCTCTATCATCCACCACTGTACTGTGGGAACAACTTCAAGAAGCCTGGGCACAAATTACAGAAGATACACTGCAAAAATTAATTGAAAGGATGCCGCGGTTATGTGCCGCAATTATCAAAAATGAAGGTGGGCACATTGATGAGGGCAAAATTTAATAATAATTAATGATAAAGTTTTTATATAAGAAAAATGTAACTATTTGATGTTTATTTTACACTATTGTATTGGTACAATAAATACATTTTCAGTACACATTTGATAGTTTAATAATTTTGGGTAAAACTAAGGGTGGGCAAATAAATATGACTGGTAGTGTATGTGTATATGTTAAGTTTCATACATTTACATATTCTTCCATTTCAAAAATAATACTTGTACAATGTAAAATCACAAAATGTTACGAAAATGTTAAATAAATAGAGATTCTGTAAAGTTTAATAACTTATTAAAGACTGTGCTTAAGTTTTATCTGAACCCTTCCTTCATACAGGATTTTTCTAAAGAAATGAACTGAATTCATAATGCAATGTCTGGATCCTCAAGCGCTATCATAGAACGAGTTATTGATCATTTGAAAGCAGCGATTTCTAAGCTTCGACTAGCTGTGACATATGCGTAGTAGGTGCGTTGGTCGGTCAGCATCTAGAACTTATCTTTTATTTGAGAGAACTTAACTTTTATTTAAGTTTACTTCTTTCTGGTTGTTCTTAAGGGCAGTTTTTTTCTTTTCAATCCACATTTCAATGTTATTATTATTGTTATTTGAGGGTTATGTGTCGATGTCAAGTTTCGTGTGCGTTCCGCCATGACGTTTAAGTCCTATTGTATTAGGGTACTTTTACGAAATGTTTTTCTAGCTATTCTTTCATTTTTTGAGTTGTAAAAGATTGGTTTTGACTCTCGGTTGTCTAATTATCTCTTTCGTGAATTTATTATCGTTATTGTGTGGTTTTCTTGGGTTATTCTGATGTGTTTGCAATTATTCTTTTATTTGGTTTCGTAACCAGTGCTCTAATTTAATTTTGCATATAGATGCACATATTTTGCTTTTGAATTCTGAAAATCTGCCTAGTTATAGACATTTTTCATTAAGCTTTCGGACACTAGGGGCGTACTTCAATGTGTTTTTTATCAGAATAATTCCGAATTTGTGAATTGTGAATACTCACGTTTCGTACGTTTGGTTTTATGAATTAATTATGGAAATTGGTTTCAACGCACTATTAACAGTGTAGTTAGATTCAAAGCATTTCTGAAAGGCTTTCCAGACCCCTCGAATAGAGGGTATACATTTTAGGTTTCCATCTTGAAGACGTACAATTTTTCTAATTTTTGTTATTGTTATTTCAAGGTATTAAGTACTACTCGAGTACTAATTTACGAATAGGAACATTAAGCACTTATTTAAGTGTAAAATTTAGGTCTTAACAGCGTTACCACGTGGTTAAGCTAAGGCATTGTTGAAAACATTGTTGACTTCGCCAAAATCAGTTTTTTCCTTCTTTGTGAAATTTAGGAACAGTATTTAGAGTAATTTTTTTTGGTACTCATTAATTAATTTTACTACGCATTCTAGAAACCCTTCATTTTACCACTTTTTATTACCTTTATTATCTTAAAGAAGTGAAATTTTCTAAATTTTCTAAACTTTTTTATTTATTTAAATTTCCAAAATACTTATTAAGAAAATTCAATTAATTATATAGATTCTAAAACAGAAAATTTTTCGTTTGTAATGAAACTTGGCCCAGTTTCGAAAAAAACTGCTTCAAATGTTTTTTTTTATTGTTTAGAAGTGCGTTATGAAATAAGTAGATTTCTAAAAAAAAATATTTCTTGAGGTGTGTTATTTTTTTTTTCATTGTATTGTTTGGGTGTTGCATTACCATTTAAACAAGTGATGCGTTTATTTATTTAACAACCGGCAAGACCATCTTCAACTAAGCAGGCTGGTAAGCTGAGTGGACAACTTTGACTAATCAAATCCATCCCTTATGTGTTTTATTCTTTATTTTCATTTTTAAATAGCTGCGTCTTTTTTCAAATTTTAAAATCGTGTCGGACGTACAAAATATACAAGGTATATAAAGTTTTCGGAGCATTTTCATAAAATTAATTAAATTTTATAGACATTTATCATGATCAATTTTAACTGGTCTATTGAAATGCATAAGTATAGTATATAAAATAGTTCAGTGTACTAAAAATTTACGCTCATCACTGTATAATCTTTAAAGCATATTATTTTGATAAACAAACTTAATGAGTGAATAAAACAAAACAATAATTACATGTACATATCATTTTAAAATATTTCTTGAGGTATAATATTATCACAATATGATGCTAAATTCTAAACGATTACGATGCTTCTATAAGCAATTAATACATATTGAAAAGTCTCGCGGAGACTTGTAAGGAGAAGTAATAAATTCCACCTTCCTATTGAACTTGAACACTTCCATTACACTACTGCATTATTGAAATCGTCAGTTCTATATTTGTTTTTAAACAAAGACGGCACCATTTGAATTCCGAGAAAGATGAGACTTCTAAAGTCATCAAAAGTCCATCTATTCAAGTACACACGGAGGGACGATATCACGCTAGGCCTCGCCTAAATTTGTGTAAAGTTCGAAAGAGGTCGATACAAATGTGAAGTAAACTCGCCGTTGCATAGAGGAGTAAAATACAACACATAATATTAACGATCTTTCTACATGTTTGTAAGATGTTGCGTAACATCCATACCTGACGTTTAACACTTAATTAATTTCTTTATTTAACTGTATTCTATGGGCTGTTTTAACGTGCTTTCTGCAGGAAATGACTGAACGATTCTATTTTTAGAATTTTACGTTTTAAGATCTATTTGGCCTTTCGGCAATTCATATACCTACTTATAACATGAGTGTATGTAGTTATTTTTTTTTCGTAAATAGTGTATCCATGTATGTAAATCGCTAAGCATGATGTATTATGCATATTTGCTATTAAAATAATCTAGGAAATCTTGAATTAATTAAATCACTAGATAATGGGTTTTCTATGCCTTTTAATGGATAGATTCATGGGTGGATTAACTAAGCATGATGAGCTTTTCGCTTTTTAATCACGTTATGTAACTTTTCGGCGGGTAAATTGCTTTTGAATATTGGATAAAATTGGGTACGGTGTTTATATAAACGATTCGGAAAATTTTAATTTTAAACATTGATTTTATTGAATACTTTATGTTTCTTAAATTAGAAATTATATTTTTTATGGTCAACACAATCAATTTATCAAATTGGTGACATAACGAACGAAATATTAAATTTAATAGAAGGAATCCTATTAAGGAATTTTCTCTAATATTTTCTAAATTTTAAACAAGGTTGGTTTCAGGAATCAGCTATCAAATTAACAAGAATAGAATGTCACCCAAGCAATGTAAAAGGTGTCCCAATAAGACATTTCTTTTTCAATAGCCCGCCATTATAACAGTAGTCATGACTCAACCTGTAACTGCTTGACAGTTGACAAGTAAAAACTACGCCATTAATAAAAATGGAACGATATACGCTTCAACAATGCATTGAAATTATTAAAATTCACTACAAAAATGGTGAAAATTTCACGGTCACTGTTCGAAAAACTAAAGCACCTTCTCTGTGAAAGTGGTGGAAAAATTCGAGCTGTTTGGATAAGTTAGTGATGTGAAGAATCGAACCCGTGCACGTCGCTCAAAAACAACTGAGAATACTGCTGTTGTAGCTCATAGTGTTAAGGAAAACCCAGGTTTGTTCATTTCTCGACGATCTTTGGAATTGGGCATTCCTCAAACGACATTACACCGTATTTTGCGTAAAGACTTAGGTCTTAAGGCTTTTAAAGTTCAGTTAACACAAGAACTCACGCCTACCGACCGTCAACAACTTCGTGTGTTTACTGATTGGGTCCTTGAAGTGCATCAAACTGATCCAGAATTTCATCGAAAAATCATCTTGAGTGATAAGGCCCATTTTCACCTCGGAGGCTAGGTTAGAAACGTTAGCAGTATAATCACTAAATAAACATAAATTAGAATTAATTGTAAACAATTGGAAAAATTACATTCTATTTTAAATCAGTTTTAATTTGTTTTGTGGTTATCTTCAGAGTCGTTAAAACTATTAATAGCATCCATTTGTTTTTGTACGTGGAAGTTTTTGTATATGGATTAGCGCTTGTTTTTCTCAAATACGTCCTCATCGACGTTGGTGTCCAATATTCTTTATTTTTATTTTTTCAAGATATATTTATAACTACTTAGTTGTTTACTTCACAGAAACATAATCACTCATTTTGTTTAAACGCATATTTTATAATTATTATATTTAGCACATTATTCAATCACTAAATTCGCCGTTGGAATTTTGCCTTGTGGTGCTTTTTATTAGGTTTATTGTTGCTCGTTTAATTACGGTTTTTTTTAAGAATAAATAAAATATAGATGGCGCACTGAATTTGTTTGGCTGTGTGGGCATTTAAGAAGTGTGATGTATGACATTTATAAAAATGGCTTTGTACACGGCACAACAACGCGTTCAAATTGTTGAATTATTTTATGAAAATCAGCGTTCTGTGACAAGAGCTTTTAGAAAATTACGTGAATTTTATGGTTTACATAATCGTCCATCTGAAAGCACTATTGGTCGAATTATTAAAAAATTTCAGGAGACCGGTTCCGTGGAAGATCAAAAAAGTGAAAAATACAGTCGTAGTGATCGTTCACAAGAAAATATTGGTTTAGTTCGTGAAAGTGTTGCTGAAGATCTTGAAATGTCCATTAGATGACGTTCACAAAAACTTTGACTTAGTGGATCAACAACATGGCGTATTTTACACAAGGATTTAGCTCTGAAGGCATACAAGGTTCAAATAACACAAGAACTAAAGCCATTAGATCATTTAAAACGTCGTTCATTTGTCAATTTCATCAATGAACAACCAGTTGATTTTTCTCAAAAAACAGTGTTTTCCGATGAGGCACATTTTGAACTTGGTGAATATGTTAATAAGGAAAATTGCCGTATCTGGGGTGAGGAAAATCCACGAACTATTCATGAGAAACCTATGCATCCTAAACGAGTTACTCTTTGGTGTACATTATGGTCAGGTGGTGTAATTGGAGCTTACTTCTTTGAAAATGCTGCTGATGAGGCTGTAACTGTCAATGGTGATCGATACCGTCGGATGATAACCGAATTTTTGTGGTCTGAATTAAAGAATATTTATCTAAAGGATATGTGGTGTCAACAGGATGGCGCTACACTTCACTTTGCACACGAATCGATTGATTTATTGAGAGAAAAATTTCCTGGACGTGTAATCTCAAGAAACGGTGATGTTAATTGGCCACCAAGATTATGTGATTTGACACCGTTAGACTATTTTTTTTGGGGTTATGTGAAAAGTCGGGTTTATAAAAACAATCCACAATCAATTCCTGCTTTGAAAGATGAAATTATTCGAGTCATTAGTGAGATAGAGCCTCGATTACGACAAAATGTCATTGAAAATTTTAACAAAAGAGTGGACGTCTGTGGAGCTGCAAGAGGAGGCCATTTGGCAGATGTTATTTTTCGCATATAAATATCATAACTGATACTTCAATTACCTATAAAAAGTTTCTGAAAGTAAACGCAAATTATGTGTTTTATTTATTCTTTAAAAAACCGCGAAATTTGAAACACCCTTTAGTTCTATACCGTATAAAATATTTATAATTTACTTTGAGTTGCACATTTATTTTCCTATATTTTTTTACATTTTTTTTGTAAATTGTAAATTATCATCATGCTTAGAAACTATAAGGAATTTATCAGATAAACAAATAAGCAGTAGTTAATCGAATCTGCTCCAGTATTTTCTTTCTTTGTCCAAGTTATAAGCAGTAACGTCTACGTATTTCCATTACTTAATTGAATAAAACAACATCTGCTTGTTATTGTTACATTAAATGATAGCGTGTGTTAGAGATCCACTGAACGAACTTGAATATATTCAAGAAGTACAGAAAATAACCCTTCGAACGACTCTAAATTACATAATAATAAAAGAATTCTTTTTAATAAATCGAAAAGTATTTACATATATGATACAACTAGTTAGATAGTAAGCCTTTCTAACCGGCTAGTAGCTCAGTGGTAAGGCACTGGCTGACAACGGCGGATGTCGGTGGAGGTATTTGAATCTGAAGGCCTGCTGTCTGGAAAGGTTTTTCGTGATTTCCTTTCTCGTTTAAGCGAATGGTGACGATAAAGCTCTTAAGTCGCTCCACGAGCGCGAGCATACTTTGCCAAAGCCCCTTGTAATTGGCGTTCAGCTGTGGGAGGGATGTTAAGACATGAATTATTATTATTTCTAAAACATGTCATCCGGGTCAGTTACAATTCACTTCTTTTCGCTAACGATTTTTCTTTTAATGAAGTCTTCATTAGATCTACTTAAAAAATAACTCACACTAGACACCCTGTACCTTTGCTTATTTATCGCATTGAGATTTTCTTCTTTTAAAATCAATGTAACGGCACTTCTTCTCACTGATTAGTTTAGTGAATTTAAACATTTTTGCTTAATAAAATGCAAATAATAACTATCCACGTCTACCTAAATTCTTAGAGAGAGCGAAACTCAAAACGGCACTGAATCAGATCTGAAACAGTTAAAGCTGTGAAAGGGAAAACACGAGATACCATAAGAAACGATTTACGCTATTACTTTGACCAATGAAAAATTCCTAGGAATCGTGGAGGGGAGTATACCGAGGAGGATAACGTTAAATTCGGAAGGGATAATGTTAAAATTATGAAACAAAACCACTAAAAGGTTTTATACTATTAATCCTGTGTTTTTATTGCCGCACCTCGTAACCTCAGCAATATAAAGCGTATGAAGCGATCTTATGAAAATATTGTGACCGTACAGGCCAGTGTTGAGAGGTTCTCATCGATATTAAGTTAACACCGTTCTACGCAGTTGGGCATCCTCCAAGTTGATTTGAAGTTATTCTCATACAAAATTCAAGGGCCCAATGACTTTCAAATGCCGATATACTCCATCAATTGGAATGTGCAAAATTCGTTGTAGAAATGACGTAGAGTGACGTTAATTTTTAATAAAAAAACCATTATAAGAAATGAAGTCCATTTCACACTAAGTCAAATCGTAAAAAACAAAATTTTCGGTTCTTCGACACTAAAAATCCTCAGTTAATTCATAAGGAGCCTTTGCACAATCATAAAGTGACAGTGCGGTGAAAAATTTATACGTACAAGTTTTCTTCGAAAATGGTGTGTCGACTACCGTCAATGATGAGCGTTATCGAACTGCAATAACGGATTTTTTTATGCGCATTTTTTATAGTAATGATATGGAACATTTCTGGCTTCAAGAAACAAACAAAAAAAAACAACAAAACCAATAAAAGATTTTATAGCGCACCAATATGTTTTTTTATAGCAATACCTCGTATACCTACCATGAAAAAACGAAAATGTTTAATGTTGCGTCAATTCACTCGCTTTCGAGGAGCGTTGCGGTTCTCTTTCAACACATTCGTTTGTTGCGGCTGGGAAAATTTTGTGAATTATTGCGACTTTTATTTCATAGTTACATCTCCTAAATGTGTAGGAGGTGTTAAAGTAGCTAACGGGAGTTCTACACATGAGATTATTTTAATTATCATTTTTTTAACTGTTCGTCTGAACGACCTAGCGAAAAGTTGCTGGAAATAGAATAGTTTTAATGTAAAATATGTTAAATCTGTTACTTTTACATTTAATTATTGTATGGAAACAATTTAGAATGTCGATATCTTTTATTTAATTACAAGTTAAAAGAAAAAGTAAAAAAATATAGCAAAATAAATATCATGCAAGTTATGAATATTTTATATAGTAAGAGAAGGTATAAAACTACACTACAGGCCATAAGTGGGAGATCACTTATCATAAATAACAAAACACTTGTATTTTAGACACATCCCTTAGACTTTTACCTGTTTTGGTGAGAATAATTGTTACATAATAATAACAGTTGTAAATGTAATTCTGAGAAGGATTATTCGGATTATTATTATAAATTAGATAAATATATTTGTTTCTGAAAAAAATTGCAAATCCTTTTAATAGTTTTATGGCGTCTATTTAATAGAAATATTTTATATACCCCAATAAATATAATAGGGTTTACAACGCAATATTGTTATAATGGTATTAGGAATTCATAGTAGACTATTTAGCAATTTAAAAATTAGTTTTCGTGCAGCATTTGTCCGAGTAAGTTGCAATACGAGTATTTGAGAACAGACGTAAAAGTAGCTTATAAAAATGCCGAAAAGAAAAGAAAGCGCAGAAACTCGTAGTTCTATAATAACGCTACATGGCGAAAAATTTTCACTGCGGCAAATAGCCCAAAAGTTAAATTTACGTACCTTATCACGCGGTGCAAGGAACAGTGAAACGATATTCACAAAGTGGATCATTACAACCAATAAAACGTTGCGGAAGGCCAAGGGTAACTACCGGACAAGAGGATTTGTGCCTAAAAATACTATCAAAACGAAATAGGCGCGTCACAGTTCCTCAGCTTCGAGCAGAGCTGAATGAAGGCCGTCGAAAGCCGGTGTCACTGACTACTGTAAAACGACGTTTGACAAAGGCGGGAATACATGGGCGTATTGCAGCTCGGAAACCATTATTGAATCCACGAAATCGTAAAAAACGGTTACGATAGGCCTAGTACCATCAACACTGGGACATGGAAATGTGGAAGCAGGTGTTATGGACAGATGAGTCAAAGTTCCAAGTGTTTGGTAGTAATCGACGAGTTTTCGTTCGAAGACAAGTGGGTGAAAGGATGTTACCCGAATGTGTAGTGCCAACTGTTAAACACGGGGGAGGTTCTGTGCTTGTCTGGGGATCCTTTTTCTTTGATGGTGTCGGAGATTTGTACCGCATTGAAGGCATTTTAAAAAAAGAGAAGTACCTGAAGATTTTGGAGGAACATGCAATTTCGTCTGGATTAAGGTTAATTGGTGAGGGTTTTTACCTACAACAAGATAATGATCCCAAACACACTTCCCAACTTTGTAAAAATTATGTGAATCAAAAAGAGGAGGAAGGGGTGCTGATAAATATGATTTTGCCACCACAATCACCCGATCTCAACCCTATCGAATTACTGTGGGATGAATTAGATAGAAACGTGAGAGAAAACTGTCCACAATCGCAGAAACAGCTTTGGGAGCAACTTACAAGGGTGTGGGATAATTTACCAATGGATACGCTCCAGAAACTTGTACGCGGTTGCCTAATAACTGTAAAGAAATCATTAAGCGCAGAGGTGGATACTTCGACGAAAGTCGAATATGATAAGAAATTTTACAGAATATGTTGAAATTATTTTATTTTATAAGGAAAACTGTTCATTTGTCTCGTAGATATAGTTTTGTAGAAATATACGTTTTGTTTCACTAAGCGTGCATGTTTTTTTTAAATTTCATCTACTGATCCCTCACTTATTGCCTGTAGTGTATATATTTGATTAGACGAGCAACAATAAATCTAATAAAAAGTATCATACGACAGTATTCTAACGGAGCATTTGCAGATTGAATAATGTGCCTAAAGTAGTACTTATAAAATAGCGTTTAAACAAAATGTGTGATAATTAGAGCACAGAATTATATGCATTAAAAACCCTGAAAATATGCGTATATATATGCACAATATTTTGTTAAATTATGCAACAGTTTTTTAAAAATTATGCAACAATTTTGTTAAATATAAAACTCTAAAAAGAAATTGACGTACAAAAACACACTAGAATTACAAAATTTATTTAAACAAGTTGTTTGTATTACAAAAGATAAATTAAGTAAAGTAAAGTACAAACCTACAAACTATAAAATATTACATTTTATTTTTATAATATTGTAAATATTGACAATCATACATTTCTCTAAATTTTCCACAAGAAACGATTCTCTTCGACCAGATAACAAATTTTCATGTAGAGAAGAACTTCTTTCTACATCAACAGAAGTGATTGGTGAAAACTTAAATTTACATATAGTGGTGGCATCCATTGTTATAGAAGGCTCATAATTTTCATTTAAAATATTTGAAATTTTAGTAAGTTCATCAAACCCTGTATTTTTTGTTAATACGTCTTGCATTTTCGTTTTTATAGAATCACCAATTTTACATTTAACTTGGTTGACCTTATTTTTGAAATCTGTAATTAATTTCACAGAATCTGTAAGGTACGCGCCCCGCCTCTCTAATGTAGTTAACGTTTCCATAATAAAGCTGAAATTCGCCTTGATAAATGCCAGTTGTTGATTTAATGTAGGAATATTTAAAATATTTTTACACTCTTTAATAGCTGCGGAATCATCAGAAAATTTTGACACTAACACTGCAATATCATTCAAATAATTTGCATAAAAAAATGCGGCCTCTAGCCACGTACCCTACCTCTTAATTATTGGCTGAGGTGGCAAAGGAGTATTAGGTAAACTGTCTTTGTACATTTGTATTCGGAGGGGTGCTTTTACAAATATTTTCTTGACCGTATTGATTAAACAATTTACACCTGGATATTGGTTACGAATTTCTTCTGCTATTCTATTCACGCCATGAGCTAAGCATGTGACATGTATCATTTTTGAATAAAATACTTTGAGTTTGTGCAGATTTGGTCATGCATGTAGCAGCGTCTGACAACATCAATAAAACCTTTCCAGTAGGGACAGCATTGGGTAAATAGAAACTTGTTAATACTTCGTTTATAAACTGTGACATAGTTACATTGTTGGATTTCTCTAATTGTTTCAAACCAATTAAATACGTTTGACCAGGAACGTTTTCACTCAGTACACCTATTAATAAATTGGCGATAAATCGGCCACAAGTGTCAGTTGTTTCGTCGACTACAAAATAAATATAAGTTTCCAATTAACTCTCTAATTTCACTTATGGTTTTTTCGAAAACATTGTTTATATATTTTTTTCTAGAGGTGCTTTAATCTGGCACTAGTCTATCAAAATACTTCTCTAAAAACGCTTTAAAAGTTGGAATTTTTAATTTCATAAACGGAATATTGGCACTAACAAGGGCTTCACATAAATCAAAATTGAATTCTTCTCTATTTTCACAGACTAATGCCGAAGAAATTGAGAAATTGTTTCATTAAGCGTTAATTGTTTTGTATTTTTCATTTTCTTCTTATATTTTGTATGCGATGCTGTAGCAATATGTTGTGTAATTTGAAATTTTTTGTCACATGAAATCTATTAATTCGAAAACTGTTTTGGTACTAAATACAAATAGAAAATAATATAAAGTAAACATACTGTTTTGCTACAACATCGACAAAACACCTTGTTTACATTTAAATAAAGTTCTGGATAATCCTTTATCCATGTAGCTATCAAAGACTGTGTTGGTGGCATTATTACTTCGTTTTAAAAACAACGATTGACCCCTGATATATCCAAAATGAAACTAAAAGATAACCGATGGCAGTGGAACTCGTAGTAAAGCGTAGAGAAAATAGGGGAATCCCAGTTTTTGCCCATGCGATACCGAGCGGTTTGTAAAATGTAGGGGAACCCCAGTTCTCAAAATGCGGGGTGGGTAATATTTGCTTTGTTTAATTTAACAAAAAATTTAAATTATACAAATATGTTTTATACTGATTTATACATCAATTTCTGAAAATATGCAAACTATGCAAAATGAAAATCGGTTTTTTACATTTGTTTTTGTTTAATTCGTGTAGATGCGAGAAAAATTTCGTGGCATATCGATATTATAAAAAATGCAAATGCATATAATTCCGTGCTCTAGTGATAACGTTTCTGTAAAGTAAACAACAGAATTGTTATACATATATCTTGAAAAAATAGAAAGAAAGAATGTTGGACACCAACGTTGATGGAGGCATATTTGAGAAAAACAAGCTCTATTCTATTTAGAAAAACTTCCACGTATAAAATACATAGTATAATGCTATTAATAGTTTTAACGACTCTGAAGATAACCTCGACAAAACTAATTAAAAGTGATAAAACTAAAAGTTACCATGTATATCAAAAAGTATTTTCTTTGCAGTGGAATGTAATTTTTCCAATTGTTTCTAATAAATTTTATTTTATGTTTATTTAGTCACTTGAAATAAAGACAATAGTGTGTAATAGATCACTATTTCATGAGCCATGGAATCTTATCTGCAAGGCAATGTAAAATTACATTTAGCACTTTAAAATGAAACATTACGAGGGAGCGTTTTTATATTCGCCGAATGAGCGGGTTGTAGAGGGGTGAGTAGGCGCACTGGGGGCGTGGCCTGTGCAGCGACTCATGATTAGTATAAATACGAAGTTTCATTGTTATTAGACAATTAGTCTTTGAGCTATCGTCAACCAAGTAACATAATCAGGAGTGAAAAGTGAAATATGGAAAAAATCGAATATCGTGCCCTTATAAAGTTCCTTACCAGGCAAGGAAAATCAGTCGCGACCATAATGAATGAGATGTCATTGGTTTACGGCGACTATTGTCCAGGAAAAAACATGGTGTACAAGTGGCATAGTTTATTTAAACAAGGAAGGGAATCCCTTCAAGACGACCCGAATCCGGGCAGGAGCATTGAGGTGACCACGCCAGCACTTATCCAAAAAGTTGAACAAATTGTACTCGAAGATGCTCGACTAAAGAAGAAACAACTCGCAGAAATGGTTGGAGTATCCGATACAACAATTTTTAAAATCCTACACGATCATCTCGGCATGTCTAAGGTCAGCGCAAGATGGGTGCCGAGAATGCTCACGCCGCCGCAAAAACAACAGCGCGTAGAGTGTTCGCGTGCATTTTTGGACCTCTGTAATGAAGACAAGGATGGTGTATTGAGTGGAATTGTTACTGGAGACGAAACTTGGGTTCATCATTATGAACCTGAGTCCAAACAAGACTCCATGCAATGGCATAAAAAGGGCACAGCACCTCCCAAGAAATTTAAAGTGTCACAATCAGCTGGGAAACTCATGGCAACGGTATTTTGGGACTCGGAAGGAATATTGTTGATTGATTATAAAGATAAAGGTGTTTCTATAACCGGAGAATATTACGCTTCAATATTAGAGCGACTAAAAGAAGCCATTAAAGAGAAAAGACGGGGAAAATTGACAAAAGGTGTTCTGCTTTTGCACGACAACGCGCCCGTCCACAAGAGCCGCGTTGCGTTAGCTGCCCTGCATAAGGTGGGCTTCGAAATTGTGAATCACCCACCCTACAGCCCAGACCTGGCCCCGAGTAATTATTACCTGTTTCCGAAAATGAAAAAAGAGCTGCGGGGTAAAAAATTTACTGCCGATGATGAAGTCAAGGAGGCAGTTTCGGCGTATTTTGCAGATAAAGAGAAATCATTTTTTTATGAGGGTATAAATAAATTAATTGAAAGATGTGAAAAATGTATCCGTCTTGCAGGTGAATATATTGAAAAAGAAAAATAATTTGGTTTTTTTATTTCCACCCCTTGTCCCCTATTCCGCGAATATAAAAACGCTCCCTCGTATCTCTAGCTGTCAATCTATAGGCGAAAGTTTGGCAAGGGTCATAGTATCGTATGCGTAGATGAATATGCAAAAGGCTTACATTTTGCGTGTTATCCATAAAGTTTTAATAGACAATGACCTGTGCTTACAAGTGAACAAATTTGAATATTCATTTTTTACGATGTAGAAAATGAATTTGTTTCCAATTCGTACAGCACAGACATGCTTGTGACGTGTAATTGTTGGCAAAGTATTGCCATTCGAGTTGTTGTTTAAACTATTTGCATCATTTGTGGAATTTTGAATATTCCACAAAGATATAAATAGTCGAAACCACATCTAAAAACAATGATATGGTTGAGACTATTTAATGGTTGAGAAAGAAGTGTTGAAAATCAGCAGCGTGCTGGATATCCGGCCACGGATATTCAACGGAGTTAAAGCTCTACTTGACTCTACTGAATGGAACTCATCAGTACCCAAAAGTTATCTATCAAATTTGATATGTATTTCAGAATCGTTTATAGTTGGACAACTTCATGCGCTTGATAATGTCGACAAATTTTACTAATTTTGTCAAGGAAATTCTATGTTTGAACCCCAGACAAGTAGTGAAACTTTAAAAAAGCAATAGTGTATGTTTGGTAGATTTTAAATAACGTCTAATCCCAAACAATATTGTTATTGAAACTGATCTCAATTCTGTTCATTTTAAATGTTTATAGTTTGGAATGAAGACATTAATTTGAGCATGGGAAAATTTTTCAGAAATATAATGGGCTCACACTGATAAAAAATAGTTCTTGATTGATACTGAACTACTCTGAATTGCTAATGAACTGATAAAGAACGGCATTTAACAGCTTCCAGTCAACTAACGAACAGGTAAGCTGTTTGAAGATGTTCATTATCAGTTTAGAGTAGTCCGGTATAAGATAAAAGCTGTTCTTTGTCAATTCAAAGCTGTTCTTCAGTGCTGTTTTTTTATCATTTCAAAGCTTTCCCTCATATCTGCTGGAAATGAAATCGAGTTGTAAATATACAACTTTGATAAACAGAAAGAACATACGTTGTCAGAATGAGAAAATTCAAATCTCATCCTTTCAGAGTTTCACCTCTTCCTAGCAATGCCACTCTGCGAGAAGGCAGCATTAAAATGTTGAAGGATATACATAGGTAGGCTACAAAATTCAATTTTTATTTTGAAGAACAATGCGCTTGACATTAAAAGTAATCTTTCAAATAATTCTATTATGCAGTTGAAAAATCTTAAAAGTATTTCCACGGAAGCAAAATCATTCAAAATTTGTTCTTCTATTTACGGCAAATCTAATATTTGCACTAGTTTCTCTCAAGATCTTTAACAGTATACCACGTCTACATTTGCATTGGTAAATAACACCTGAAATATCATGTAATCGCCTTAATTAAAATCGATACAGATATTATCGGCAATAATAGATTGCCATAGTAGCTGATTGCGACCACTACCGCAACACGAAACAAATGAATAACCACACAAAGTGCATTATTACTAACAAAGAAGCATGTCGAGTTGGCATTTAAACTCCGCGTAATATAATCTAATAGCAACGGGATTATCTTTATTGCACGAGAGAGTGTTAACATAATCGATAGTTAATTTTTTTTTCATGAGGTTCCTTCTTTTTTTATCGTCTGTGCTCTTGTGTAGTTCGGATAATAATGTCAAGCCGTAAGGTACTATTATTCCCATTGTTTCTGGTCTATTATGCGATGCGAGGGCGCCATTGTAACTGCAACATCGATTGTAGTAGAGGATAAGGCACTCATATCTATGCTTGGTATTATATTTTAGATGTCCAGATGTTATCTAATCCTTTTGTGTACTACTGTACGGTCATGTATGTATGTGCATATGGAATACGTACACCTCTGGTTGGATTGTGTTACCTATGAAGTCGGACTTTTTTCTTCAAAGAATATAACACCGACTTCTGGTTCTTCCTGGTCATAGGCGAATATTTTTCGTGCTGAACAATGAACCATTCTTGTCACTTGTAAAGAAACAATGGTTGTACATTTTGTACAGTAAAGTTTAACGGTATCGAGTGTATTGACATATCAAAATTATTGTTAATAGAGAAATGTTGAATTGGTTTTCAAAGTACCACATAGAAAACTAGTATTATCTAAATAAGTTATAAAGGGGGTGCTACATTAAACTGATCCATTGCTTCTGAAAAAAATCGTAGAGAAAACATATTTCTCCTTATTCAAGTAATTAGGCATTTATTTTGCTCTATGGAGATTTGTTGTCAATACAAAAGCGATCAATTTTTATTAGCACGACAGGAGAGGATCCGTTGCAGTAAGTACGTAAGTATGTTTATACGAACGAACATATATGTAACTCATCAGAACAATTGGCCATAGACAGTTAAACAATAATACGATATTAAAATGACTTTCAACACATGCTTAAAAATTTTTTGTCAAGAAAGAAGGATGAAGGATAGAAACCAAAAATGCTGCGAAGTTATGCATTAACTTGACATACTTGCCTGGCCAAAACATTACTCGAAAATATTTTTGAATGTATGAGACATCGGTCATAGTGAAAACTGTCTCTGGAGTAAAAATCAAAACAGGCAGAGATCCTTTTGGGTTCTGAGCTCCTTGTAAAAGACACCTCGGATCTTGCGAAGACCCAGTCTGTTCATTATGTGCCATATGTGGATGACTGCAATATATACCTCATCCTGGAGCGGAGAGCGTCTGCTCTGCAGACGCTTACATAAAGCCGCGGATACCTTTTCCAAATGGGCGGCTCGTTGTAGCTTTTCAATCAATGCAAGCAACAGTCAAGCTCCCAGAATTTGTTGGTTCCAAGATAAAATTTTAGTGGAAGCAGTCCAGGTTGCCTGGAAACTCGAGGTCAAACAAATATCTGGGTGTCTAGTTTGGCTCCAAGCTGACTTCTAAAAATCATATCCAAGTACAGAAATCCATGTTTATATCAACTAGAAATATCATGCAGTAACGTAAGACGACATGAACAAATTACTCGTCTCTATATCTTTCTCCCAACCGATACTTACATATGCGGTAATGATTTGGTATATTGCGGCCAAGACGTACACTCGAAGCTTGAACATTGCAGAATGGAATTATCAGACTTATTGTTAGGGATCGCTGGTTTGTGCATAAGGATTTGGGTATTTCCTCTTTACTTGAAGACCTGAATATCCTGGCCGCAGGCTCGTAAAGAGCAGGAGAATCGAAATATACGATGGTCAGGCAGCTGATAGAGCCTCAAGATCGACTATCACTTACGGGTCATAAACTAGCAGTTGACAAGACGATTCTCACTGAGAGCAGATGATTGTTTGGGATTCTATAATGCATCAATAAAGATATTGGAATCAAGCTATGAAGGAGTGAGGTAGAGGGACAGTACTACACACTTGACAATAAAAACAAGCCAAAGAGGCTTAAGAAAAGTTTTATCCAGAATATGAGTTAGCTCCAGGTAAAACTATACAGCTTAGTATCTCCAAAACTATCCTTCAAGCGTTGATTCATTGAGACTGCCAACCTTATGTACTAATTACATATTATTTCTCATATTTTGATTCGGGCAAAAATCTATTCTAGTCGTTTGTTAATATGTATAGATGAGACAAAGAGAAGAGGTAGAACAAAAGAGATTTGGAATGACAACATCGCGTGGTTATCGAATTTAAATCAAAAGGTTGGCTAAGGAAAGGACAACACAACAAAAGATGGATTACATCTACATTTATAGTAGAAGAAATAGGTAAATATTAATATAAATAAGTGTTTATAAGCAAGGTTACTTTCACTATATCTGATAGTGTAGTTTCGATTCATATTTATTTGCAACAAATATAGGAAATTAATTTATTTTTTAGTTTTAAGGCATTCTTCTCATTTTATTGCTACTTTTGTTTATTAGTTTTTTGTTTTTATTTTATATTTAATTTAAGTTGTTAAAATAAGAATGAAAGTTATGTATGCCAGTTAAACGTAACTCATAAACTTCCTTAATGTTTTAAAAACCAGTATATGTTTTTGCAGTTGCTAAAAATGTCGATAAAAAAGTGGGATGAAACAGGAAGGTGATTCTAGTTGGCAACTACATAAACGATCATGGATTACCAACTAATACACAAGCAATATACTTGTAAGCGTATTCAAATAAATTATTCTGAGACCTCTTTTTATAACTTTCAATTTATTTCTTTTGTCGTGATTAAATTCTTGAAATATCGTTCCAAAAAAATGGGTTTGTTAAAAATTAGAAGTTGGTTCTTTGATATTAATGACATCGTTAACAAAATTAATTTACATGTATGAAATGGTGTTTCCTATAAAGCCAACTTGTTCACCATGTTGTACAAGCTGACGAAAAATTTACATAACTGCGTAGATTGTCGAAAACGATAAGAAAGTCTACGGCCATCCGGTACCTATCATCTTGATCACCCTACCGAAACCCTGACCTACGCCTTAATGCATGGTCAATCATGGTTGTAAATTTAAATTTTGCAAAAAAAGGTTGGCGGGAAGAAGACGCATGTACATCCATAGGTATACAAATATGCACCGAATCATTCGTCTCTTTCGCATCTTCTTAGATATAACAAAGATGGAATTCTTAATACGTGTGTTATAAAGTATTCGAAAGAATTTAAAGTGGGACTTCTTTTGTATAAATTACAAAGCGATGTTAAAACTGTATGATATTATTATCTGTAAAATATATCTTGTAGAAGCATGAATATGAAAAATTATTTGTTTCCAATTCTTATTTAATTTAAACGTGTACCATTTCATAATAATGCAGTTTAGATTTGTAGAAACATGTATCTATTATTTTCTTTCTATTATCATGAAAGAAAAAGGACAGGATTATTAGAATATAACATTAGTTCGCACACCAAATTTTAGCTGAATGTTATAGGTTGGTTCGAATCGAGTCTCAAAAATCATAAAAATTACAAGACTTGAAAAATGCCTTCCAGCATTTATTTGCATTTATATTAATTTAAACTTATACGTGGGCAAGGCGAAAAGTTCTCGGCCTGACAATGAAAGACTGCGATTTAAATTTAAAAAATTATTTTATTTTTCTATCAGGTTGTAACATATATTCTGTCCGATTCTCCCAGCAACTCGCATATATACGCATTACGACGAAACGTTGCGAAATCTCTGCAATATGAGTCATATTGGTTTATTCGCAATAAGTTAGTCAGTACTTCTGCAACTTTTGAAGAGTGTACATATTGTTCTCAATTTCTTTTTCGTCCATTAAAGATGGAAGTGACAAAAGAACATATTCGACATGTTATGCTTTACGAATACAAAAAAGGAAATAACGCGAGTGAGTCGGCTAGAAACATTCAAGGTGTCTATGGCAATGATGTTGTTAGTGAACGGATGTGTCGGAGATGGTTTGAAAAGTTTCGAAACGGTGACTTAAGTTTGAAGAATGACGAGCGTACCGGGCGGCCTTCTGGATTTGATAGGGAGGTCCTTCGAACTCGGGTTGAAAATAATCCATTTACAACAGTGCGAGAACTTGCACAAGAATTTGACGTAAGTCATACATCGTCATTTGCAATCATTGGGAAAAGTGGTAAAGTTAGGAAAATGGGTACCGCATGAACTATCGCCAGCACAACTCCAACATCGTATTGATGTGTGCATTTCAATGCACTCTCGTCATCTCCGTGCTCCGTTTTTAAATCAAATTGTTACCGGAGATGAAAAGTGGGTGCAATACAAAAATATTAAGCGTCATCATCAATGGCTTAATCCTCGTGAGAAGGCGGTGCAAACGCCTAAAGCTGGACTGCATCCAATGAAAACATTGCTCTGTGTTTGGTGGGATATTAAAGGTGTAATTCATTTTGAGATGCTGGGAATGAACGAAACCATCACTGCCGCACTTTACTGTCAGCAACTCGACCGTTTAATGGAAGCCCTGCGAAAAAAACGCCCAGCACTGGTCAATCGGCGCGGTGTTCTGTGCCATCAAGATAATGCCCGCCCACATACGGCTCGCATCACTTCTCAGAAATTGGAAGAACTTGGCTGGGAAAAAATTTCACATCCACCGTACTCCCCAGACCTTGCTCCTACGGATTACCACTTATTTCGAAGCTTACAAAACCACCTTGATGGAAAAAGCTTCAATTCCCAAGAAGATGTTCAAACCGCAGTAACTTTATTTTTTGATTCAAAATCCGAAGAATTTTTCCGTAGAGGAATTCATATGTTACCTGAAAGATGGCTAGCGGTAATAAATAATGAGGGAAAATACATTGACGATTGATAAATAAAAACTTTGTACAAAAATTTAATAAACAAGTTTTACAAATTTTCGGACAGGATTTATGTTACAACCTGATACATAATCTCCATTGAGTTCAACACACTTGGTCCAGCGTTTTTCTAACATCAATATTCCTTCCCGGAAGTGAGAGTCTGAAAGGTTGTCAAAATATTCTTCTACGGTCCTTTCAACTTCTTCGTTGAATGTGAATCGCTTTCCAGAAACAAATTTTTTCAGATTTGGGAATAAATGGAAGTTTGAGGGTGCCAAATTAGGAGAATAGGGAGGATGGCCGAGCAAATCGTACTCCATATCCCGCAATTTTCCCATCGTCAACGCACCCGCACACAAGGGTGCGTTGGCGATGGGAAAATTGCCTGATGAAAAATGATTTTTTTCTTCTTCAAACCAGGCCTCTTTTCCCGAATCTTGGCATCCAGCAGGTCAAGCAGGTTAGAGTAATATGCGCCTGTAATTGTTCTGCCTTTTTCAAGGTAATCAATTAACAAGATTCCTTTTACATCCCAAAACACGCTGGCCATGACTTGTCAGGCAGATGTGATCGACTTCGCTTTCTTTGGCGCTGAACTACCGACTTCCACCCACTGCTTCGACTGCTGTTTCGTTTCTGGCGTGTAGTGGTGGACCCATGTCTTATCCATGGTGACAAATCGCCGCACAAAATCGGTTGGATTCTTGTTAAATTGGTCCAAAGAATGCTCCGAAAGTCGTTTGCGCATTTACTTTTGATCGACATTCAGCAAATGCGGCACCCATCTTGCGCAGAGCTTTCTCATCTCTAATTCTTTGTGCAAAATATTTCGCGCCCTTTCTTCCGATATCCCCACAGCCTCAGCTATCTCACTGACTTTCACTCGCCTATCGTTCAACACAATATCATGTACTTTTTCGATGATTTCTGATGTGCTTGCGGTTATTGGCGTCCTTCACGTGGGTCATCTTCGAGGGACGTACGACCACGTTTAAATTCAGCTGCCCACTTTTTAGCGGTTGACGTCGAAGGAGCAGAGTCCCAGTACACTTTTGTCAACTTCGGATGAATTTCTATAGGGGTTAAACCATCCAAAACAAAGAATTTTATAACAGCACGATATTCAAGTTTATGCATTTAAAAAAATAACACGCACGACGTCTACTACAAAAATTCTTGCAAACAAACTACTTGAGAGAACAAGTTGAAAGTTTTCATATGAACTAAAGATATATGCAGCCACGCAGGAAACATAAATTTCTGTTAATTGTAACGCCATCTCTGTATCAGACCGAGAACTTTTCACCTTGCCCACGTATATAAAATATTTTTTAAATAATAGGACGGACGGATTAAGTTTTTCGTTTTTTTTGTGAACGAAACTTAATTTAACGACACAAAGAACGCAAAGATAATTAATATTCAAATTATAATCCATTATAATCGATAGCTCTCTACCATTTTCTGGTAAGATTTTCGATACCACGTCTCCTTTTTTTCTACCTTCAGTGGTGTTAAGTTTGGGGCAAAAGCCGGATGGGGTAGTGATTCCACCCCATCCAGTTCTTCCAGTTTCGAAAAACTTTGGGCAGTATGCAGCCTAGTGTTTTTTCTGTTGAATAATGTGGGTTAACTTTTTCTTAATTAAGGTGTTCTGCTTCATATGATATGATGCTAAACCCGTTAACCATGATTATGTATCATTAAACGAAACAGGTTAACCGTAAATCGTTTAAAATAGAGTTGGTACTGACCTGGTAATTATGCAGAATGGTTAATTTTCAAAAGTCGTTTTGGATATCTGTTAGTGATCAGATTCCTTAGTGGTATGGCTTCGCATATTATTGCTTTCTCTCATATGCTAGGTTTAGTTAAAAAAATATGAAGTTCCCTAATTATCTGTCACTCTGATATACGTCTGAATTAATATATTTCATTTTCGGGAATTAGTCCAGTGAACGTGGAAAAAAATCAATTTGATTCAATTTGTACAAATTCTAGTTTGAAACCAATTTAGATTTGTAAATTGGGGTACCCAGCATCGTCAATATATCAACAAAAAACTAGCAAAAGCAACAAAGGCAATATTTCCATATATGTACCATCACGAAATTTTACCGTCAAGGTTGAAATCTAGAACAAGCTCCGTACGTTTACATCTAAAATCAACCAATTGTAAATTGCAATGGGGAAATGGATATCTAGTAAGTAAATGTCATCGGCATGGCTTCAGTCAGTTAATAAATTGGAACAAAGTGATAAGGAGAAACAGACAATAGTTTGAAAATGATTGTAAATTGATATAGTAGATATGCAGGAAGCATTTAACACATATATACAATTCTTTGGATACTGTGATTGAGTATATACTCAAACAGGTAATAAAAAAACTCTTTATTTCATTAATATGTCTTTTATATACGTACTTCGACAATTAATTTGTCATCTTCAGTAAGAAGTAAACTGTATTAAAACATTTTTAGATGCAAACCACTGTATAAGACTAATTAAAAACGTTAATATAATTTTAGAAAATTAGACAGTTATGAATGTATTTTTATAGTCCAGAACAAAAATAATGTTCTTAATATGAGACTTCTTCGAATAGTACAACCTGTAAAAGTGACAAGCTATTAATGCGTGAGTGTGTAGTCGAAAGGAGTATTTACTTCCTACTGATGGTTACAACATAGCTGTCGAAATACGTATCTCGGATACAAATATTAGTAGAGTTGTCACTGCAGGTGTTCGATCAGTAGGGCGTGCTCTGAAGAACTGCAAGGGGTTTAAGAGGTAAGAAATGTAAATAAACACTTATTCTTTTAAGTATCGTTTTCAGTATTCAGTAACGTATCTGATGATGCAAATAAATAACCGATCTTATTTACGTTATGTATTTGTATACTGCAAACGCTGCTTGAAAGGATACGTGTTTATTTACATTTATTACCTATAGAATCCTTGCACATCTTCAAAGCACACATTACTGATCGAACGCTCCGAGTGCCAACTCTAAAATATGTGTGTGTTTGTAGTGTGGCAAGGAGTTTTTATTTCCGTTCGAGCAACATATGTATGCATACACATTTAGTTCTCATGATATCATGGGTTGAGTTAATATTTTATAGTTACGAATGTACATACAACCATGCTCAGATGTATTAGACACCCCAGGTAAAAACCCTTATTCTCGGTATTATCCAAGTCTGACGGAAATTAACCGTAAAAATAGTTAATGGTATTTACAGAAATGCGTTTTTGAATACCCTAGTTAATCCCCTATTGAAAAGAATAGGTGGAAAGGGGAAATTGTGGATTTTAGAAATTTAGTGTCATTCTAGCAGTTTGTGAGCAACGTGCGTTTGTGAGTTTGTGGTAGAGATCAATTAGATTATCCTATTTTTTCATGTTGTATCAGTTATTTGTTGAAGAAAAATGCCTAAAATAGTCAAATAGTGCTACTGCATTCCTAGAAGTTATCAATAGCTGCAATTGCAAAAAAAAATGTTCGCGATGTGCAGTCCGTACAACCATTAGTCGCTGTCAGGAGAGTGGATCGTTTGATAACAGACCAAAAAGTGGCAGAAAACACTGTACGAGTACCTCGATTAGAGAAGACAGAATTTTACAAAGACTGGCTCTCAGTGATAGGAAAAAATCGTCGAAACAGCTCGCCAGTGAGCTGAAACAGCGTTATCGCGTAACAGTTTCTGCGCAAACAGTGAGAAGGCGTCTCCAGCGTGCTGATTTACGAGGGTGTAAAGCGCGACGTAAACCGCTTTTAACTGACGTTCATAAAAAGAAGCGGTATTTATGGGCCAAACAACATGAAAATTGGACAATCGAGAAGTGGTCAAAGATTCTTTAGTCTGATGAATCGAATATCGAGGTATGTAAGTACATCTTCATGACTAATATTCTTATCGTTGTATGCAATTCAGTCTACATGTAACATTGAACAAAATTAATCCTGTCTAAGTGCTAACTTTCTTCTTTTGCCTGGCAGCTTTGGGGACTACCTGAGAAGCTATACGTTCGGCGTTGGCAAAGGGAAGCTTATGAACCACAATGTATCATTCCCACAGTAAAATTTGGAGGTGGTAGTATCATGGTTTGGGGTTGTATGTCTGCATACGGTGTTGGAGAAGTGTACCTGTGCGATGGACGGATGAATAGCCAACGCTATTTAGCCATGTTGGAGGAAGTATTAGAACCGTCTGTGCTAAAACTATTCGACCAGGATATTCCTGTCGAAAGCAGAATTATTAACAAAAATTCGCGAAATATAGGCTGCAATACCACCGGCAGAGTGTTACAATTTAGTAGCAAGTATGCCTCGACGAGTGCGAGCTGTCATTAAGGCCAAAGGCGGAGCGACAAAATATTGATAAATTGTACTATATTACTAAATAACACTTTGTACATAATTTTCACAACAGTTTTATTTTCCTCACCTCTCTTTTGACTAAACTATATAAACTATATATGTATGTATGTACATAAATTCGTAAGGTATCTAATACATTTGAGCATGGTTGTATGTATTGTTTCTTTCGCGAATAACAATATAAATATGAAGGAAATGGATTTAAAATAAATTTGAAAAGAGAATGAAAATAATTTTTAATTTAGCAGAGATAGTTACAGAACAGCAAAATATTCAGAATTTGGCAAAAACATATGCATAAACATTCTATCATTCACTACTACATTATAATATATTTACTGTTGTAATGAATAAACAAACAAAAGTTTGTAAATCGAGTCAATAATTACGATTTGGCTAAGTGATGTTTACAAAATAACGTCAATTCAAAACGACATAAATTTGTTATCTAGCGATAGAACTGAACTATGGAACAATATTTAATTGCAAGTTTATTACATGATATAACTAGCAAATACTCATTTACACATTTTAAAGTTAACTTTCTATTTCAAGGATTAGACACAGCTACCGATAGCGTAATCGAAATTCCACTTTAAGATACAATGCCTTTAGGAACCGTTAGATAGTTAACGAAATTTTTACGTCCATTGTCATGGCGTAAACTAGTACAACTTGTAGGCAAATTGAAATAGTATTTAAGAAACGGTGAAGCAATTTATTCCTTTTATCTACATTATTTCGCTAATGTAAGGCGTTTATATGTTTAATTTATTTTTTCTAGTCTATTAGATTCTGGTAACTTAAAATTTTAAATATATGATATATTATGTGTCTAAGATAGGAAAGAACTAATTATCTTCGGCAAAGAATATAGATACAGTTAGATATGAAAAGATGTTTGTTTACCTTAATGTGATTTCAATATTATATTGGGTCTGGGAAAAAGTTCGTGGCGTTTTTTCAGTAAAATTCAACTGGTCCCCGCATGGCGCGTGGACGAATTCATTTAAACCGAATATGATCCATTATTATCGACAATGTTTCGCCATTTTTTTGGTAGATCCATGATCCCATCGGTGAAAAACTTCTGTGGTTTCTGGTCGAAAAACTGAATCAAGTAGTTTTCACAGGCTTCTTTTGAAACCAACTTAATTCCATTGAGAGAGTTCTGCAGAGATCGAAACAGATGATAGTCAGAGGGTGCTATATCCGGACTGTAAGGTGGGTGCATCAAAACTTCCCAACCAAACTCTCTCAATTTTTGACGGGTCATCAAAGAAGTGTGTGGTCGGGCGTTGTCATGATGGAAGACAACACCTTTCCCATTAATCAATTCGGGCCGTTTTCTTTCAATCGCCTGGCGTAATCTCTCTAGTTGTGCACAGTAGAGTTGGGAATCAATCGTCTGACCAGTTGGAAGTAGCTCGTAGTGGACGATTCCCCTCCAGTCCCACCATACACACAGCATCACTTTTTTTGGCGTCAATGTTGGCTTAGCGAACGCTTGTGACGGCTCACCATCCTTTATCCACGATCTTTTACGCTTCCGATTATCGTACGTAATCCATTTTTCATCTCCGGTTATTAAACGTTTCAGAAACGGCTCGATTTCATTCCGTTTCAGCAGCGCATCGCAGATGTTAATTCGGTCAATCATGTTTTTCACGCTCAACTCATGAGGAACCCATACGTCAAGCTTTTTTTTGTAACCAGCTTTGTGTAAATGGTTCAAAACAGTTTTGTGGTCAATGCCTAGCTCCATGCCAATATCGACACTGCTGATATGCTTATCTTGTTGGACTTTTTCAAGAATTTCATCAGATTTTTCAGTGATTGGACGACCGGAGCGTGACTCATCTTTCACATTGAAATTTCCAGGACGAAAGCGAGCGAACCATTTCCGCGCAACAGATTTCGATAAAGTACCTTCACCGTACACAGCACAAATTTTATCACAAGCCTGCGCAGCGTTCTTCCCCTTATCATAATAATATTGCAGAATATAGCGAAATTTCTCATTATTCTTCTCCATTTTCAAGTGCGAATAACTTTCCAACCACTGCACCGATTACAATGTTTCTACGCTCAAACTAACGTTCGGAAGGTCATCTAAAAAACGAGCCGTCGGTGGTGTCGCTGTGACTTGTTGTTCTTTAGTTATCGGCAACCAATGCCATCTATCGGGAAAAACGCCACGAACTTTTTCCCAGACCCAATATTTGCTTTAACTTGTATCAAAATACCGGGTGTTTTTCTTTAAGAGCTTGGGAACTTTAAATGATAATACAAGGCAGAAGTATTGCTGGAATGAAATTTTTTTTATTATAATCTGGTAGATAATTTCATGGCATTTATTTTTTAAATATGTTTTCTGGCATATGTCCACCGCGGCTACGAGTTACATGGTCCATTCGATCAGTCCAATTTTCGAGTACTTTTTCCAATAAATCTGGCCGTATGGCGTCAATGGTGGCTTGAATATTGGCTTCCAATGCTTCAAGAGTTGCTGGTTTGTCGGCATAAACCAATGACTTAACATAGCTCCATCAAAAGTAATCCAGAGGCGTCTGGAAATAAAGTTGTCACCAAATTGATTTTGCAATAAATCGATTGTTAAGCGCGCTGTATGGCAAATTCCGCCGTCTTGTTGGAACCAAATGTCGTCGATGTTAAGCTGATTAATTTTTGGAAACAAAAATTCAGTCAGCATGGCTCGATAGCGCTCACCATTCACCGTAACGGCAGCTTCTCCCTCATTTCGAAAGAAATAAGGAACGATGATGCCGACAGCGTGTAAACCGCACCAAACAGTCAATTTTAATGTAATGGTGATTGTCTTCGCTCCAAACACGTCTACGGAATTTGTTCCGTGCGTGTTTTTGCCGTAGTTTTCCAGGTGCGACACTGTTTAATTATCTGCTGATGATGACAACTTAGTTGTCGAAATACGTATGCAAAATATGAAAATTAATGCGGAAAGTGGTTATATATCAACCTTAAGTGATTAAGTTAATCAATCACAAGCTTCATCACCTAAGAGTAGACTAAGTGAATAATCGAAGAACATGTAGTACCCATCAAATAGAAATAATGAGAATAAAAATCGTAGAGAAAAATTGTTTTCAGCACCGAAGATGGACGTTTTATAAGAATGCTATTCGGATTTAAAAATGCACCAACAAAACACGGATTTAAAAATGCACCAACAAAAAACAATGAACCATATCTTTTGAGAATTAACTGCAGGAAATATGTACAATTTATGTAGAACATTTTACGAATAATTAACCAAAAATTTATAGATGCACTAGAAGGACAAATATCATAGAAGAAATTGGCGAGAAACTGGAAATAGTTATAAACATTGTCAAGGAAAGACAAGTCATCCAGGAATTAATAAAATATTAAACTAAAATAGAAGTCGCTAGTTATGTTTGAAGTCGTATAAGAAACCCTTTTTGTGTTCATGCTGTATCATAAACGGTGTTTCAATAAGACATTTTATTTGCAATAGCCCGACATTTTAACAGTTGTCATGATTCAACCTGTAACTACTTGACAGAGGACAAGTAGAATCTACGCCATCCACCATTCAACAACGCATCGAAATTATTAAAATTTACTACAAAAATGGTGAAAATTTCGCGGTCACAGTTCGCAAAACTAAAACATTTTTGGGTCGTCGTGAAGCACCGTCTCGGTCAGCAATTGTCAAACTGGTGGAAAAATTTGAGCTGTGGGGACAAGTTAGTGATGTGAAGAATCGAACTCGTGCACGTTGCTCAAGAACAACTGAGAATATTGCTATTGTAGCCCATAGTGTTGAGGAAAATCCAGGTTTGTCCATTTCTCGTCGATCTTTGGAATTGGACATTCTACAAATGACATTACACCGTATTTTGCATAAAGACTTAGGTCTTAAGGCTTTTAAAGCTCAGTTAACACAAGAACTTACGCTTACCGACCATCAATAATGTCGTGTCTTTGCGGATTAGATCCTTGAAATGCATCAAACTGATCCGGAATTTCATCAAAAAATTATCTTGAGTGATGAGACCCATTTTCACCTCGGAGGCTATGTTAACAAACAGAATTGTCGCATTTGGGGCTCGGAAAACCCAAGAGTTATTGTTGAAAAGCCTCTCCATCCTCAACATGTGATTGTTTGGTGCGGTTTTTGGTCTGAGGGGTCATTAGACCTTTCTTTTCCGAAAATGAAGCTGGAACAACTGTTACGGTGAATGAATTTCGCTATCGAATGATGATTAATGATTTTGTATGTCTGGAATTGGAAGATATTGGTGTGGACGACGTTTATTTTCAACATGACGGCGCTACCTGCCACACAAGTAACGATACCATCACTCTTTTGCGTGAAAAGTTTTCTGATCGTGTGATTTCTCGAAGAGACGATCAGAATTGGCCACCGAGATCATGTGCTTTAACACCTTTAGACTTTTTTCTTTGGGGTTACGTGAAAGATAAGGAGACCTCAAGACCTCAAAGATGGAAGTCGTGAAGTTATGGGGCACATACAGCCGCAAATGTGCGAATTGGTGCTGGAAAATTTCATGAAAAGAATGGTCCTGTAAGGGTAACAGTGATGGCCATTTGGCTGATATTATTTTCTATTATTAATGGCATACCCTCCTCTTTATAATTAAATAAACATGATTTCGCTTAAAAATACTCGTTTTTTTACGTATCAAAGTGAAACCTCTTATTGGAAGACCCGTTACAAGTGTAATATTTCTTTGTGTTTGAATAATTTATTAATATTTATTATTAAACGCATTTAATTAGAAATTACAGCTTCGCGCGAGGAAAAGTAGATTAATTTTCTTTTCTGTGCAAAAAAGGTGAAATTATTTTGGTTATGAACTCCTTTTATTTTAGAGGTTGTACTTATTTCACGTTACAGTACATCGCGTACACAACAGCTCAACGCTATTCAATGAATTCAGTTTCACATGTCACGCTTCACATTGTTTAAAAAGCAAGACAGATAAACCACAATAACAGCATTTAATAGATGTGAATTTCTTAAAAACACATTTCCGTTCTTCCCTAACGTATTGACTGACTCATTCTGCAAATTTACTGCCCGCACCGTTAGGCTCACTTTACAATGGGTGTTCATATGACGCCAATTCGGACAAGAGAACTGCCTCCTTTCTTCACGGAAAAGGCCCTCTCCTTCGGAATGTGTTGCGCACATTTTATACCGCAGTACACCTGGCGTGAAGAAACGTACCTGTTTGATCTTTTGATGGTAGTGATATTACATTTTTGTTCCTCCGACTGTGTGAACAGACGAAAAAATGCTACGTAAAGATCACTGGAAAAGAAATTTCTTTTATTTTTGTTTAAACGCAGGCTTTTGAAAGAAGTATTATTAATATTCTGCGCGAAAGATCAAAAGCAAAAGTAAGTGGAATATGATACTCATTCGACTGTAATTCTTTAACATTGTGTGTACCAAATTTACATGACAGTGTTGTACAGTTGCAGAAATCTCATTCATAATTCAGTAAACATGTATTACTATTTATTAATATCACATTTATGTTAATTCTTATTTCAATGTTTATTATTTAAATTTGTGTTAGTAGCTATATTGTCATTTCTATAATAACGCGTAAAACCATGAAATATGACTAATCCATGGTATACAAAACTATTATAAAATACTTGCATGGCAAGTTGAAATCACATCATGAGTTTATAACCTTGGAGGTGGATATATTAAAATTAAATTCGGGAATTTAAAGAGTACATGATTTGGTTTTTATTTTTAGTCATTATTTTGCACATTTAAATAAATTCAGGGTCGAAGCAGTCCATGGAAATAAACGGTGTGGTCAAATTGATTGGTTGTGTTAGACAATAAAGTGTTACAACCTTTTGTCCATTTTGCAGACATATGTGGGTGTATTATTTGTATATAGTTTATTGAACATTTAACTGTTAAAACAGTGAATGTACATTAAAAGCATTGGTAACTTGTTTGAGTCAAATAAAGGTATGTAATGATCATTAATAAAAGTTCTACTAATTGTTATTTTATTTAAATTATTAAATTTTCAAAAACATTTTGTTTTGGCACCAACATTTTTTGATTTGGATTTAAATTTCTATCTGAAATACTTTGATTATATGTAGAGTTGCTTATTTTTGTGTTCGCTTAATTATTTAACAGTGAATTTAGTACATCGCGTCAGCTCCGTGAGAACAGTTGTGATATTTGTTATATTTTTGTTTTCGTGTATAGAGTAATAATGTCAGTAGGCTGTGGTCGTGCTACAACTTGTAGAAAACGTATTGTACGGAAGACCATACAAGAATCTTCTGACTTAAAGTACGATGGTACAAAAATAATATGTGCAGTTTGTGATTGATCTTTCTTCTCCTGAGACAAATTGGTATATAAAAAACACACATTAAAACTGTACAACATAAATATGGAAAAAATAGCGTAAATACTTATAATGACCTTACTTTTAATTTAATTTTTGATGTTTACTATTTATGATTTAATGTTCCCTTTACTTACTAAAACAATTTCATAAATTCTGGATTACATATAATCCCAAATGAAAATTTCTATATCGAGCAACATTACAAATTCATGCAGACTATGAGCACGATAAAATTGGAAGCAATATTAAGTACGATTTAATTAATAAAAAGCTGTGATTATGTGTGGACTAGACAACAGATTGTAAAGAAAACTCTATAGACAGCTGAAACAGACCATTGTCAATATTAATAACTGATAGTGCTGCCTGCAACCATGTTATGTATGGGTTGCTCTCTTAAAAATAAGTAACTTAATATATAACATATATATATATAATATATATATATATATATATATATATATATATAGTTTCAGTAAACAATTTACTGAGTTTAAAACTGAACTTGATATTTGCTCTTTGTTCAAAATTCATTTTTCGATCAATGCGAAATACACACTGTTACTTTATGTGAAATTTCTCTGCTTCTAATGATGCAAATGTCATGATATTTTGACATAACATTGGTGAAAGATCTACTTTACCAACGCATATTTTTTTTAATAGATTGACACTACTAAGAATTATTATTTTAAAAAAGTTCGGTTTTCTTTTCAACACATTATGTATATAAATATATGTTTTTTGTGTAAATGTAATAATGTAATTGTTTAGATCTTATTTGTTCACATAAATTTAATGAATTCATCTTCATCATCATCATCATCATCATCAAGACTGACATTTATTTAAAAAAATTAAAAGATACGTCGTCGAAACTTTTACTTAAAATATTAAATCTCGGTTTTAAAATTACATTAACAAAATTCTGCTAAGGATACAATAATAACACATCATGCAGTGTGAATTTATTTGAATGATACTTAGAATAACATTTAATAATGTGTCCATTCCCCATTCCTCTCATTTATTTCCTGTAACCTTGGCAGCACTTTATCAATAAGCCCTTCACACAATTCTTCACTATTTTGCGGAAGTCAATATGTAAATTCTTTTTGTAATATTGCCCAAACGTTTTCAGTGGGACTTAAGTGTGGGTTGTTTGATGGCCAAGGTAACATTTCGATATTATTCGAACGTATCCATTTTTTTATCATTCGCGATTTGTGCACCAAAAATTGTCATGTGCACAAATCTATCCCCATGTATTAAATTAATAGTCGGTAACATTATACGTTTTTCTTTTATCGCGTCACGTAATTTTGGAATTAAGTTAAGTTAAGCATCTGTAATTGTGCCCCCCCCTTCTGCAGGAAATCTGCTAAAATTACGCCTACAGCATCCCAAAATGCGAACTGCATGACCTTCACTGTTGAAGATTGCATCTTGAATTTTCTCAGCGGTGGTGCACCTCCATGTGTCCACTCCTTACTCTGTATTTAGGTCTCTACATCATAATGATGAATCCAGGACTCATGCATTGTCACAAATATTGCAAGTAAATTTTCTTTGTAGTGTCTATACCGCGTTAAAAGACTACTGCAAATATCTTTTTGAGTTTCCTTGTGTGTATCTGTTAACATTCATGGTACCTATCTTGTAGACAATTCCTTCATATTTCATTCGGTAGTAATTATATTATACCACATAGTATCTTAAACTAGTTGTCTAATAGCCGCACGTCGATCTTGCAGCACGAGATCATGGACCTTTTTAACATTTTCTTGGGTAGTGACGGTTACGGGCACTCCACCTGCATGTTCGTCTGTACACACTGACTGTCTACCTCATTTAAACTAACGACACCACCTTTTAATTATGTCATATGATACTGCAGATTCTCCTAATGTATCCACCAAATCTTGATGAATTTGAGTTGGGGTCATCTTTATTAAATGCAAGTATTTATCATATATATATATATATATATATATATATATATATATATATATCTGCTCAACACGATCCATTTTGATACCGATAAGCGACTCTCTCGACCCTGGGCGTCTAGTCTAGGCACATTTTAACAGGTTCAGACTTGTAAGTTTGTATCATTACTCTATATATAGCGGGTGACGATACAACCTGTAGATAAATAATTTTTTTGTTTATAAATGGTTGTGGGATGACCAAAGAAATCAGCCCTCGTAAATGTATTATTGCGCGAAGTTTCTTATTAACTTAATTAATAATCAGATACATGTTTCCGCGTTGTTATTGCAAGTGGATTTTGCTGTTTCGACTCGCAGTATGCAAATATCGAACACTCTTTTTGCCCAGAGCCAGGGCAAATATCTTAAATAAGGCACCGTTAACACATATCATCTCTAATACCATGAATCTTTTTCCAGATCTTTCGAAGTAACATTGTTTCGATTATGGCTTTTTATGTATCCAAATTTTTAGTTTGCTTAGTATACTATCAGTCCATGTTATGTCATGAAGAGAGCAAATTTTCATATTTGCGTTAATATATATTAATGTTAAATATTTATCTTGTAATTGGAGTTTAACTCTGTTGGGTAATAAAGAACTATTATTATTATTGTTTTTATTAACAAAAAGTTCGTTACAAAAAATATTGTACAAACTATGTGTCAGAAAACTATTTCCAACATTCGGGAATATAAAGCACTCGCTCGTTCGACTTTAACTTTGCGTTCAAACTGGAAAGTTATCTTCTTGCACTTAGTTTGTAAATAACTATTAAAAAATGTTATAACTAATTTCAACATTCCTGTTTTGTGGGTATAATTTTAATAATTTCAAGTCTTCTTGTATGTAGCTTATCAACAATATCAAATAGCAACCAATAAAATTATATATTTAAAGGAATTCTATTACATAATAAGGTTCTGTTGAATTTAAATCTTTCCACAATCGATATTTTGTTCGAAAGATTTGGACATTTTTTTATAAAGATCACATACCGTAACCACAATAAAATACACAAAATACCTGGACTTACTTAGCATCAAACCAATTGTCTTGCAAATATCATTTGCACAATATAACTTTCTCTATCGTTACCATAATCGTATAACAGGAAATACCTGTGCTTATTATTTATTTGTTTACCAATATCCAATGATTTATTTAAATAAAACACAATGTCGAATTTACATTTGGACATGTCATTATGGTCAATCGATCTCTGTCGAAAGTGGAACACAGCTCATAATTTATGTGTTACACTTCGGTTAAATATCAAATATTGTTGTTTCGCTTTTTGAATTCAAGGTGTCATTCTACATCAGTTAGTCACTGGTACATGTATCTGTACGAGGAGCCCACACACACATTGTTATTACACACTGTACATAATCTAATTTGATCTATGTATGTGCATGTATAGTGCTGAATGTTTCACTTTTTAATTGCATACAAAATTAAGATCGTGAATGGACGGTAGGTAGCAGCTAACAATCCTGTCGGATTATGTCATCATCGAATGTTTGGAATTCTTTTTGTAAAATAAGGAACAAGCAATGCGTCGAACGCCAGATTCGAGAAAAGGCATTTTATATATTCGAATGTTAACAGTAGCTTTTACTTATGAATTTACATAAGTTTCATTTATATTTGACATTAATGTCTCGCGAGGTATTTAAAGTATCCAAACAAAATTTACTGAATTTATGAATATTTAATATTTGAGATGCCAATTGGGGCACAACTGTTTTCGCTTACAATATTATTGAGTTACACGTACACACGAAATGCTCGGCGTAAACATCCTAAATAGACTGTAACGGTTATACATACTAAAACTAATAACGTCGTTTACGTGTGATAATTGATTGAAGTAGTAGTAACTGTTTGTATACATTCATTCTCATCGCGTCAATGTTTCAAAAATAGATCAACGTCCTGCGGACAAACTGTAAGGCAAGTATTTAAGATGTTAATAATAATGTACGGAAGAATTTATTAGTATATAGACACGAAGGAACCACACAAATATTTTTCATAATTTCTTGATTAAATAGTGTACTTTTTAAGTACTGCAATTCTAAAGGAAATTCTGAAAATTGATATAGAAATAATATCACGGTAGCAAAATTCTCAGTCGGGGATGTATTCGGATTCTCAAAAAGAGTAGCTGAGAACAACTGGTTCTATTATATTTTCAGTGTACAGTTAGCAAAATAATTTATGTTCTACCCCTCAAAGGGAATTATGTAGGACGGTCTGTAGTTTATAATGTATTTACAAAATACCGATAACGCATTGAAGAGGTCATTGTTATTGCTCACGCTATGTTTGTATATTATGAATCACTTCTATTTTCGAATACAAATTTAAATGTATATGTATTTTATTTGTAAGCAAAAATATAAATATTTTAAGAAAATGATTCCTAATTTATGTTCTATTATCTATGTTATCTATTTTTAAATATTTGACTAGTATGTTTCGTAATTTTCTATAGATCATAGTAATCATGCTAATTCTATTAGCGATTACTAATACAATTGTAATAAGTAAACAAACATAACGTACGACTATTTATATAATAATAAGCAAAAATTATTTAATAAAGTATATTGAGTGTTTGAGTATCGAAGCATGCTGTGATAAAAAATATTACGCATACAAACATCGAATTTTAGATTTCTTCATTGGGAAGGCGATTGCTTGGGTAAATTAGAAAATCTAAGATTTTGCTAAAATATCCTTTAAGATGGACTACAATCTTCGTTCACTAGCTTTTGATAGCGAAGTTTATTTTCAAATTGTCAAAAAAACAAAAGAAAACGAAAATTACGATGAAAACAAATTTAAAATAAAATAAACAGTTTATAATTGTAACAATATTATTGAAATTTATCGTAAATCAGTTATTTATTTAGAAGTAAAGCATATTGTTGCTTATTTATGACCAGAATCGCTTTTGTGACTTTGCATTAAGTATTTTTACGTACTGATTTTGAGAAAATAGTAGACTATGGTGTAATAATATGCATTACAGGATATGAATTGGATTCTTGGCTTGTGTGGAGTGGAATTTTTTTAAAACTTGAAAATAAAGTTTGCTATCAAAAGCTAGTGAACGAAAATTGTAGATAACAGTCCATTTTAAAGGATGTTTTTAGCAAAATCTTCGAATTTTCTTTTTGCCCAAGCAATCGCCTTCCCAGTGAACAAATCCAAAATTCGATATTTGTTCGCATAACATTATCTAATATATCACAGCATGCTTCTAGGGTCGCGAACTTGATATACTCAATTCAATCATTTTTGTTTATTATTATGGAGGCATTGCTCGATGAGGATCCATGCCAAACGCAAAAAGAGCTTGCTTCAGCATTAGGAGTTACCCGCCAAGCCATTTCCCAGCGATTGTATGCGTTGGGAATGATTCAAAAACATGGAGCTTGGGTTCCTTATGATTTGAAGCCAAGAGACGTTGAACGCCGTTTTCTCGCCTGTGAACAACTGCTCCAGCGGCAAAAAAGGAAGGGTTTTCTTCATCGCATCGTTACGGCTGATAAAAAATGGATTCATTACAGCAACCCAAAAAGAACAAAATCATGGGGACTGCCCGGTCATGTTTCTACGTCGTCGGTTCGGCCGAATATTCACGCTGCGAAGGTTTTGCTGTGTATTTGGTGGGACCAGGGCGGTGTTATTTATTATGAGCTGTTGAAACCGAACGAAACCGTCACTGGGGAACGGTATCGAACTCAATTGATGTGATTGAGCCGAGCACTGCGCGAAAAGCGGCCACAATACGAGCAGAGGCACGAAAAAGTGATTCTACAGCATGACAACGCTCGGCCTCACGTTGCCAAACCCGTTAAAACCTACTTAGAAACGCTCAAATGGGAGGTCCTACCCCACCCGTTGTTGCATTTCATCAGAAAAACAGCGAGAACTTAGTTGCGCACCTAGTTATGAATAGCCGTAAGTTATGTTTACGTTTGTTTGTTTACTTATTACATTTAATTCCATTGCATGATTACTAATGACGATTGTTTTACTCTTTACAAAAAGTATGAAAAATATTGGTAAATCCGGTATAAAGAACATATTTGGTCCATCGAGATTAATAAGCCAGAGAAATTCAGTTTAGCGAAACATGTGTTAGAAAATAACCATAGTGCAACCGCAGATTGTCTACATTTACACAAAAATATAAACAATTACCGAAAATTAGACAGTTATGAGAGCGTATTCATTGTCAACAATAAAAACCGTGTTTAATGCTAACAGAGGACCTATACCATAGTCTTGCCTCTGAGATCCTAGAAGTTACAACCGTTAAAAGAGGTCCATAAGTGTAAATTGAGCCGCACGATTGTTAGTTTTAAATCTAGGAAATATCTATATGTTTATTCTGTATATGTTGTTTCTGCTGATGATGGCAACTTAGTATCGAAATACGTGTACATTGTTTTGGTAAAAATTTTTATTACCTTTTTCGATTAAAGTAATTCAATGTTAGTGAGAAATGAATTCTTGGTTTCCTTAGCAAATTCTTTTCTTTAGATTAGTGAAGTAAGAGTGGCTAAAACAACGTTGAAATTAATACAAAAAATTGTTGTAAAACGAAACGAACTTATACATTATTATATACAAATAGTATCAGATCAATTCAATTTATAATTGGAGTAGACTTTGTGCGTTGCTATAGTATAATAGGGGTGTCATTGTAGGCTATGTCTATTACTGGCTGATAAATAATAATTTTAGTTTATGTTGCTTTGCATTGCTTTGTTAAAAGTACATAATTTTGATTGGCGGTTATTAAAGTATGATTTATCCTTTAACTAGGTGTTCCAAACTAAGTCGTAATATTCATGGCCTATCCTAATTACAAATGCAATTTATATTACGGTTTTAAAAGCGTGTTATGTGAAGCAAGACATTAACGTATGGTGCTCGGCATCAATGGTATTAACAATTCCATTAGGAAATTTGGAAATGAGAAGTTACATTATAGATGAGAATGTAAATATTTGCTATTTATTTTGGCAACTAAATACAAAAGAGAACAATACTACTATTAATATTTAATGACAAAAAACAAACGCTTTAATAAACAATATCGTTCGTAAAGTCATTAAATGTAATGCTTTGAAAAACATTCATTTTTATGTTTTCTTAATAAACTATTTAATATCCGCATATAACATAAAACGGTTAATATCACGTTTCAGGGTAATGTACGTCGTAAGTAATTATAGTTTCCCAAATTGAAACACATTTCCTTTGTGTCCGAGTGGGTTCATTAACTCACAATGAGCCAGCCGCATTACACTTTAAAAGGAGTGTTACACCTATGGGTAAGAGTATAAGTGCATACATACACGCCGACTCAAAAAGATATAGCTGCTCTTAATTTAAAAGGCGACCGGTTTATAAAATGCTAAAAATTACTCCGATTTTTTCGTGTACCTTTTTGTAAAAAGGCGCTGTACAGAAAACCAGTCTCATTAACTGTAAACGTACACCAGAGTGCATCCAAATCTAGCAGGATGTATTACTTTCGGAAAAAGCGAAGAGCACTGCACGGGTAATTTCAACGTACGATGAGACGATGAAACTAATCTTTTGGTTTAAGAAAGAAAAAAAGAACATTTAATAGTTAATTGTATATCTAAGATTAAGCTTTGTACGTATCTAATTCATTTTAGTATAGATTTAATTAATAATTAAGGTATATTTTATGTGCGTGTATGCATGTTTTATCAATTTTGAAATAAAAATATTCCAAGTCTTCAGGGTATTTTTATTTAATAAAAATAAATAGTTCTATTACAATGTTATAGATGTGTTAAGATATTTATAATAGCCAAGGAAGGTAAGACAAAATAAGTGCAAAGTGTATGCACATGCAGTCAATTTAGTTTTTGGATGGTATTTTATGCATTATTAGTTTGGGACGAAGTAACGGGTCTTCCGAAGAGGTGCAAGGGGTTTAATGAAGGGGTTTAATGTGTATTAAATATAAGCAAACACATTTTTAAGAAGAGTTTTCAGTATACACATGCGCAAAGCTGATAATATCGGTAACAGTGTTGGCCGTGAGAAATGTTTTATATGCAGAAAACTACCATTCGGCATTTAATGATGAAATACTTGCATAATTAAAATAATCTTTGTTAATACTTAATCTGATCTATCTACACAAACACGTTTCGATGAAGAAACTATTGAAACGTACCTGATGTTGTAAATATTCAACCGCTGTTATTCACTTTATGAATTTGCTTACTGAAAACGCTGCTTGAAAGGGTGTTTATTTATGTTTATGTGGCTACAGCCCTTGCACTTGTTCAAAGTACACGCCGCCGACCGAACAGTCACAGTGCCAATTTTAATTATTACTTCTTATGTTTCGAGAACGATATCTATTTTAGGAATATAGAATAAAAAAATTAGACCCAAAATAAAGATACATGCCTATATACAACGAAAAGAATAACATGGTTGAAGTGGAATTATTCTGCTTATATCGCTAGAAGTAAAGATGGTACATGTAAAATTTTTAGGTGACAGCAATGGCAAGGAAGAAGAAGCAGGGGAAGGCCCGATTGTGCTTTGGCGAAATGATGTAACGGGAATGTTTAATGATGAACTGGAACAGTGAACTAGGTTCAATATAAAAAAGTTATAGAGGCAGTTTTGATTCCATGTATTGATTTTTTAGATCCTGAAGATGTTGCTTACACATTTATGCAAGATGGAGATGCTACAGGGCAAGTCCCTCAAATCTTTATTTCCTGAAAGGAAGATCTTGCCGTAACCAGGTAATTCTCCAGACCTAAACTCAATTGAAAGAGTTTGGAGTAGTCTAAAATGGATTGTTTGTTCGTCTGGAAATCCAACATTAGACATGCTACAATGAAATGTGAAAGAATGACTGGAGAAATAATCTAGATTTGCAAGATGTTGCGGCATCATGTATTCAAAGTAGGGCGAAAAGAATTGTTGTCGTAATTAGCGTGAATCGTGGATTAACTAAATATTAATTAAAACTCTTATAAATAGTATATATATGTTGACAATGTTGCTTGACTTTTTTTAAATATCTGTTTTATTTATATTTACATTAATGATAATGTTCACATCTGGTAATTAATTATTACAAATTATTGTTTATGTATGTACAATGAAAACAATGTAAACTGTTTAATTTAAACATTTAGTTAGTTAGGGGTTATTTTACGTTCCTGAAATTTTGAAAATATGTACAAACTCTTAATATAAAATTAAAAACTTATATGCTAAAACATTAATATTCATTTAATATTGAATTGAAAATATAAACAACATTTATTACGTTTTAAAGTTATAATCGGCGGAATTAAGAAAGTTTATCGAGACGCCATTTTGTAAATTTTGAAAATTTGATATTAAAAGAAGAAAAATCTATTTATAGCAGAAATACTTAAAAAGAGGAATTTATAAACATTTAAAAAGGCATCTATCTGGTAAATGTAGTTTAAAAGAATTAATTGTTTTTTTTCTTAAATAAAAAGCTTCTCCATACTGTATCTTGTACTTGTTGTATGTAATATATAATACATCCGAATTATTCATTCCCGAAAACCAATTTTGATCCTTTACCCGTCACATCTTGTTTATGCAAAGAAAACCTATCTTCTATCCTCTAGAGTAAGGAACAAAACACTTCCAAGGTGGATTACGTTAAAAGTAAAATTCGTATATGCTAATCTGCTTCTGCGTTTCCGGGCTGAAACTGCAGTTTCAGTGCAGTAGTTCAGCCCTGAAAGTGTCCCATACAAATGGGTACGAAACGTCGGCAGATATACAAGGGACGCGATTCCAGCCCGGAAACCCAGAAGCAGATAGTATGGACCACGACCGCGAAAGTCTACGTACCAGATTAAAATTCGTATATTTAAAAATTCAATATTGATGCAATTATTTGTAAAAAGAAAGTTTAAAGATAATAATTTAACTGAATATTTACGTGTTTATATATATACATTTATCAGTTAATCAAAAAAGGTACATACATAAAACTTCTTCCCACAATAACGTTAAGGGTTTTATTTAGCTTTTCGATTGACTCAATCACCACATCAGTCTTCATTAATATTTAAAATTTGGCAGTTAAATGTAATTATGAATTAATTATTTACGTGAGATGTAACTAGATCCAAACATTATCATTAATAATACTTTCATAGTAATTATCTGCTTCTGGGCTTCCGGGCTAGAACCGCGTCACTGGTATAACTGCCAACGTTTCAGTGCGATAGACAGTAGCAGTAGTTGAGCCCTGAAGATGTTCCATACGAATGGGTACCAAACATCGTCAGTTAACCAGTGACGCGCTCCCAGTCTGGAAGCCCAGAAGCAGATAATATGGACCACGACCGCGGAAATCTACGTACCAGATTTTCATATACATAGTAAGTTTTGTAAATCTATTAAATTGTTACAGTTACCATTTATTATTTAGTTATTTTCTTATACATAAATCTAATTTTCCATTTATAGTTACTATTTATCATTTCGTTTTCTTATAAAGAGCCTATTACTATTCTTGTTGTTTAATTTTAATTCCTGTGTTAATATACGTTTATGTATTCTGCTTTAGCTCTTAGTTATAATTTGTTCATGACTTATAATTATAATAAAAATCATATTATATTTGAAAATTTTTGGTTACTCTTAACCCATTGCACTCCGTTGTCGCCGTATTTGCGACATTAAAATGCTAACAATAAATCTACTGTCGCGGCTACGGCGACACGGTTGTTTTACTAACTCAGCGCCCTTAACACTTAGGTAAGCAAAATCGTCTATGTTTATCTTATAGTGTTATGATATGTTATGATATGTTTATTATGTTTACATTATACTTCTAATATAACTAATATAGTGCTGGAGTTACTAGGCTGGAGTGCAAAGGGTTAAATTAGACATATTAAAACTCTTCCTGAGCGTTTAAAAGATTTGGATACATTGAGAGTACTTTTGATGGAGCTTGTAGTTGATTAACTTAATCACTGAAGGTTGATATATAACCAACCCCTTTCCATATTAATTTTCGTATTCTGTATATGTATTTCGACAACTAAGAGGCACACTGTGCGCGTTTTGGCTTTCGACGGTACAGATCGTGTACGAAATTTGTTTCGTGCGAGTCTTTGCCATGGTTTCCAGATGCGATATTGTTTAATTATCTGCTAATGATGACAAGTTAGTTGTCGAAATACATATACAGAATACGAAAATTAATGTTGATGGGGGTTACATATCAACCTTAAGTGAGTCGATACATTGATTTCTTGTAATTCACTAAGAGAACTATTATTTGTAAACTTTTAGGAAGCGTCCAACTAAGATAATAGCCAACATTTTAAAACCTTTGAAATCCATCTAGTGTTAGTAAACTGAAACCCCCTGAGATTAAGATTAGGTTACTCAGTATTTCATCAATATAGTAACTTACCCACTTAAACTTAAAAATATTTGATTACTATTTTAATATTATTTTTGCAGTACAATTTTGGAACACAATTCCTTCTAAGGCCGATAATAATATACGTCGTTATATGAATACAAAACTAATCATACAGCTTTTAATAAACTCATTTCGGAGCTAAGGTCCAAAACCGTAATATGTATTTTAGTCAAAATCTATCTCTTAAATAAGTACATTTTTCATTCCTGAATGTTTAAAATATTCAGATGTGTGTATTAATTTTTTTTTTATTTATACTTTAATTTGATTAGTTTTTGCTTTAAACTGCGGAAATGATTTATGTTAAATTATATTTCTTCTTTTGCAGAGCCTTCGGCCATGTATCATGGTATATAATCTCTACAGTGAATAAAATATAGTATCACAATATAGAATAACCAGTAGATTCACTTTCCGTCGGCACCTTTGATCTTTCGGGTAAAATTTTTATTTTTTGTACATAATTTTTCTATAATGAAGCACAAAGTTTAAAATTATATTATAGGTTATGTTATATTACATCTGTTTTGAAAACAAAGTATCAGAATGTGTAAGTATTATAGGTTATGTATGGTATATTTGTTTTGAAAACAAAGAATCAGATTGCCTAAATTTAATTAAGAAATATAAATGAAAAAATGCAGTGGAACTTGCAATTTAAAATATATAAAATTTTGAAAATATTCTAGTTATGTATGGGACGTGCTACTACACAAATGTTGGTGCAGAATATATTAGTGTCACATCATTTTGACTATGTTATAGACAACAGCGCATTAAAATTATATAGGAATAATAGGGACATGTGAAGAGAACTAATGTAGTATAAATATTTTAAATTAGAAATCAACTGTCACTTTGGTCATAATAGAAACACCAAATGTAAATATTAAAATTATATTCGAAATTGTAAATGGATTGCCTAGGTACACAAATACGTATTTTGTCATGACAAATTGTAACTATTTTTTAGGATATCCACAATCGATTAATAATTTAATTAATGACTATTTAATATAATGTTTCGATATAATTTTCTTCGTTTTTGAAAAATAATATAATTTTGAATATAGTATATTAAACCATTACTGATACACTTAGCAATTATATTAATTTATAATCATGTTTTGATTCAAAGTATACAAGCCAAAAGAGCGTACACATTATTAGTAAGAGTCATATATAAACATAAATGAAAAGTCAGTTTTTAAGTAATATGTAAGAGTTTTAATAAAATTCAAAGCAACAAAAAACTTGATACTAATGAATAATTAAAGTATTATACATATATACATAAATAGAATTCTTTACTGTTGCTTTAAAATTACAAATTTTGTAACTGTCTTTTAATGGCTGTTAATGGCTTCTTTTAGTCACTCTAATATTGAAGCGTAATATTCTCCGGTTATAGAAACACCTTTATCTTTATAATCAATCAACAATATTCCTTCTTGCGCTGACCTTAGACATGCCGAGATGATCGTGTAGGATTTTAAAAATTGTTGTATCGGATACTCCAACCATTTCTGCCAGTTGTTTCTTCTTTAGTCGAGCATCTTCGAGTACAATTTGTTCAACTTTTTGGATAAGTGCTGGCGTGGTCACCTCAATGCCCCTGCCCGGCCTCGGGTCGTCTTCAAGGGATTCCCATCCTTGTTTAAATAAACTATGCCACTTGTACACCATGGTTTTTCCTGGACAAGAGTCGCCGTAAACCAATGACATCTCATTCATTATGGTCGCGACTGATTTTCCTTGCCTGGTAAGGAACTTTATAACGGCACGATATTCGATTTTTTCCATATTTCACTTTTCACTCCTGATTATGTTACTTGGTTGACGATAGCTCAAAGACTAACTGTCTAATAACAATGAAACTTCGTATTTATACTAATCATGAGTCGCTGCACAGGTCACGGCCCCAATGCGCCCACTCACCCTTCTACAACCCGCTCATTCCGCGAATATAAAAACGCTCCCTCGTATATATATATATATATATATATATATTAATTAGATAGCGAGATTTGAGTAGTAATGAGATGAAAAGATATAATAAATAGATGACCGTAGTGTAAATGAATATATTTTGAAAATCTCACCTCGAAGAAAACTTTATATTGCTCCAGCGTTAATAACTTTAATTCGACTCTTATTTCAGAACGTAAACGATTGTTCAAATATACTATTATAAATAAACTAATTGTATTATAACTAAGACTTGAATAATAAAATAAATTATTAAAATATAAAAACTCTAATGATCTGTTTGTATACAAAACCTTACAATACATTGATATAAAATTTAGTAAATGTCTCACATATTTCACTTAACTAAATAAACTAATAATTAATTTGCAAAACAACAAATTGAAATACGACCTAACATACTTAAATAATATAAGTAAATTAGGTTGCATAAAGTCTTCCCGTAAGTAATCTATATTCTTTATCTTTTTTTTTATTAGTACTTTTCCCTCGTAAATGTGGATGTTATGTGATTTAACTATTTTTAATAATGACAATAATAATAGAAATTGTGTGAGTTACAGAGCAGGAAAAAATTCTGCTAGCGAGCACAATTTTATTTAATTCGTTTGTTTTAAAATTTGTGCTCGCGAGTTTTACTATTTACTTCGCAAGCACAAACTCAACTCGTGAGCAGATTAGGAAAAAATTCTGCTCGCGAGCACAATTTTATTTAATTCGCTCGTTTTAAAATTTGTGCTCGCGAGTTTTATTATTTAACTCGCGAGCACAAACTCAACTCGTAAGAATAGTTCTTTTTAATATAGAAAATATATCAGGTTGTTACAAATGTAATGTCCGTTTTTTCCTTCAGTCTGAACTGAATCGCACCTGTGTGAAGACGTGTATGTTTTTGGTGAAAATTATTACCGTATTTGTAGAAAAGGGTATTTATTTTGAAGTGCGTACCTGTTCCATTTCTTGGAAAGATTAATACACCTGTCCTTGTCTCGCCTATGGAAATGCTGTCGGCAAGAGATATTCGGGCAATTTACCTCTTTCAATTTAAAAAGGGATTAAATGCAGCTGCAGCAACGCGAGAAATTAATCAGACGTTCGGTGAAACCACGTGTAATGAACGCACGTTACGGCGATGGTTTAAAAAATTCAGCGAGGGAAATTTTGATTTGGAAAATGAGCCTCGCGGATATGCGCGTAGCAGCGTTAATGACGACGAGCTGCGTGTAGAAGTTGAAAGTACTCCGTCGACAACAGTGCGTAGCCTTGCAGAAACATTTCAAGTGTCCATTGCCACCATTAATCGTCACCTTTCTTCGATTGGCAAAGTGAAGAAACTCGATCGATGGGTGCCGCACCAATTAACGGAAGCCAATAAGCTCCGTCGATTAGAGGTGGCTACCTCTTTGGCTAATCGACAGAAAGTTGAACCGTTTCTTTATCGAGTGGTAACGTGTGACGACAAGTGGATACTTTATGATAATCGGAGACGGTCAGAACAATGGTTAGATCGAGGTGAAACACCAAAACAGCATGCACGAGCATCACTTCACCCGCGAAATATTATGGTGACTGTATGGTGGACCAGTAAGGATATTATTCACTATTCATTTTTGCAATCTGGTGAAACCATCACGGCAGCGTCTTATTGTGTCGAACTGGAAACTATGCATGGAAAATTGAGCCACTTGCAGCCCTCACTAGTCAATAGACATGGACCCATACTTCTTCATGATAATGCAAGACCTCATGTTGCACGACAGACAATCCAAAAACTTTCGGAATTTGGTTACGAAATTCTCCCTCACCCACCTTATTCACCTGACCTTTCGCCAACTGATTTTCATTTTTTCCGAAGTTTAGACAATCACTTAAAAAATAGGGACTTCCCTGCCAGGTAGTCTGTAATAGTAGTGTTTGAGCAATATGTGAGCCGTCAAAACCTAGATTTCTTTTCAAAGGGAATTTTTCAGCTTCCAGGCCGTTGGCAACAAGCTATTGATGTAAATGGAGACTATTTTGCAGGATAAATATTTATATTTTTTTAAATTTAGACTTTTTTTTATTCCTTACAAAATCGCATACATATTTCAAAATAAATACCCTTTTCCACAAATACAATAATAATTTTCACCAAAAACATACACGTCTTCACACAGGTGCGATTCAGTTCAGACTGAAGGAAAAAACGGACATTACATTTGTAACAACCTGATATATGATCTATTGTTGAACACCCATGTACATTGGTGTTATATATTCAATCTTAAAAAAAATTAATATTGAAGAAAACGATATTAAGTAATTTTATTTTGAATGATATGTACGTGAGTTGCTTTAAAAGTTTGCGGTTCAGCTAATTTTCGTAAGGTGGGGCTATTGGAAATATTTTTGTCGTATTCTCTGAGATTTTTTATTTCGAATTTACATTTACAGATTGCTAGCATAGGTTGTCTTTTTGTAGTAATTTTTTAAATAAACCGAGTTTTGTAAAAAATGGATTTAACGCGTGAAAATTTTCGAGCCACGATTTTCTACGATTTTAAAGATAACCCACTCGACACGAGTGTTCGCAAAAAATCAAGCGATTATTTGGCGATGAAGCACCATCCTTGTGACTGTTGAACGGTGGTACAACGACGTGGACGTGTTTCGCTCAAAGACGAACATGGTGAGGGATGGCCTGCCATTACAGTCACTCTAAAAAACATTGACGCCGTGTACAATATGATAAGGACAGACAACTACTGCACATACAGAGAGATTCGGGCATGACTGGGCATAGGTATGACCCAAATAAGAACTGTCCTACAAGCTTATCTTGCCGTTAAACTTGCCGTTACTCTTGATGGGTACCACACAATTTAACGGAAGTTCAAAAAAGAACGCATAGAGATTAGATTGCAAAAAATGCTTAAAAATGTAGCCACAACTGTATGCAACAACTAGGTTAACTGAATATTCCACTCGCCTAAGTGATAGTGGACATTTTTGTCGCTATTAATAGACTTACATACCTGTTCACATAATTTTGAAATTCCTCTGGTCTATGAAATAAATATCGAGAAAGATAAATTCAAGATACTGCTGCCCAGAAGAAGTCTTCGTTAGAAATTTTTTTTGTTAGCGGTTAACCTACTTAATTTCTAAAATTCAATTTCTTTATTATTAAGGGCTACTTAAAATCCATTTTCTTTTTTTTTTTGGCTTTTTAAAATGTCGCAATTAACTAATGGCATTTTCGAAATCATAAATTTGTGTATCTAAAAGATACAAACCATTAGTACACAAAAATGTTCCGAATACCTTTACACATTATTAAATGAACAGGTAAAAATCCCTTCGGTACATTTATACAACCCTACTAGGTGGCAAGACTTAGTAAACGTAAGTGCTTTATCTAATGTTTTTAATTTACCTTTTCCCCTATCTACTTACACTAAAGTGCAAAAAAATACGAAAAAAAATTACTCCCGATATTGTTTACACTCGGTCACCCATAATTTACAGTGTGGCTGCCCCTCTCTCTCTTTTGGAGGCCTCAAAGTTAAGAAGAGGTACCTGAGTTCCAGCGAGAGATAAAGAGGAGGTTCTGGAAATTGTCACGGTCGAGATTTATCATAAATTTTCGTGTACTTATCGTAAAAGTAACAAGACATCTGCCGTCTGCTGGTAATTGGATTTCCTTGTTTTCGAAAGATTCCTTTCCACTCACGATTGAAAGAGCTGAACTGTGTACAAACTGGAAATCACGTGAAAAATGGTTAGTTTCACTTTGTTTATTTATTTGTACGAGGATACAGAGGCTGATTATATGTCAGACCCACGCATTTTTTGCTCTTACATTATTATAAATGTGCTTATAGATGTAAAGTAGCAGAATATGGGTGTAAATTTGACGCATTTGATGTGTTACTCAAAACAACATTAAAATATGTGATTTATTTTGGTTCTTACTACACTACTCAAAACAACGAATACTTCGTAAAACTAATAAATTAAAAGGGGATTGATTTAACATTAACATTTAATGTTTTGGTTTCAATATACAGTACCTGGTAATTGAATTAGAACCTCTCTTGCTTATCAAGAAATTGTAATATAAGCCGTTTATATTTAAATATATTCAAAATTTTCGATTGTAAATGCATTTAGTTGGTCAAAGAGGATATATTCTTAGAAAAGACAACCTTTTATATTATTAGAAAAATTTCCTTATTATCGGTTTTGGATCAGTTGTTTGCTATTAGGGTCTAAACACAGAAAATGAAGTTTGTGAAAGCACTACGAATAATTTTATTTAAAATTTGTACGCCTTTGTGTTTAGTGGTGTATTAAAGTGTTTTAATAATATATCATGAATTGTATAATTACTTTAATTGTTTTGGTGACTTCTTAAGTTTTGTAATTCGGAATGGGAAAAGTGAAAGGTAGTAGCGCGAATAAAATTAAAAACAGGCATGTATTCAAACCGACAAACTGAGATAATGGAAAAAGTTTGTCGGCATATAGTCGCCCGAATAGCGGTAGAAAATATTCAGTCAACATCGAGAGGTCCTATGAGTACATAATATTAACATATCTGAGCACACGATACTATCACGATTGCCTGAATCGAATGTCGTAGACTAGCCAATAAGTCTAGGTCGATACTAAAAATGTTGAAAACACTTGCAATCGGCCAAAATGAACATTTTACGGTTGAAAAAAAAAAAAAGGTAAATAAGTACAAATTTTGCCACTAATAAGTCATTTTATTGAATTTTTGATACAGTAACGGAGAGGGTTAATTTCGTTAGACCAAGAACCGAGGAAGGTTATAGTGATGAACAACGATAGTCTTAACGGTTGCGAGACTCCAGGCGGCGGATTTTTCCAAGTCCCATGCCCTTTGTGCAAATTACGTAAAATGTAAAGTACTTCTATAGATCAACAACGGAAATACAATATTGATTTTGCCGGTGGTAGAATTATAGAAATAATTTTAATCTGCGACTAAACATAATATGACATGTAGAGCTTACTTTAAAAGGGAAAAAGAAATAAAATAAAATATTTCTTAAAATATGTTAAGTGTCCTTAACAACTTTTATAGGTGCGTTAAATTCCAAGACCACGTCAGACATTATGCGTGAAGAAAAACGAAACAATTTCTCGGTATCACAATAAAAATCATAAATACAACTGCTATGGTTGTTGTGAGTCGACAAATTCAAAATGTATGAGTTGTTGCGACTGTATGTGTATAAGCAGAATGAAGCTACATTGATATCGGTAGCAAAGCGAAGCCGGCTGCGTGTAAGCTGTAGGAATTATGTGCTTAGTTGCTTATTTGCTGCTTAGTTAAAATATCATAATGGTACTTACGCTTGTTTTATCCTAACTTTTTTTTTGTGTAGCTGTATGAGCCCTCCCCCATGACCATCCATACTGGTTGTGAAACTGTATGGAAAACATTAAATACCCACTATCTGATCATGCATAAATGGCACTAGACCACTGTATTCTGTGCATTCAGTGCAATATAAAAAGGTTCAAGTCAATGCTGTATATTATCATGGTGTGATGAAGCGTCTTTTGGCGCGTATTCATCGTGACGTCCTCAATATCGTGAAAATGGTAGCTGGCGTTTATTACATGATAAAGTACCATCTCATCGCTCGACGCTTATCACTGATTTTATAACTACAAATGGCGCTTTAACCATCAACCATTCACCGGATTTGGCCGCCTGTGATTTCTGTCTATTCTCCAAACTACATTTGCCGATGAAAGGACAGCGTTATGCCGACGTCGAAGCTATTAAAAAGGTGCCGACAGCGTTCTTGAAAGATATCTCTAAAGATGAACTTACAAATTCATTCGACGTGTTAATTGACCGTGCAAAACGTTGTATTGAAACTGAATGCGACTACTTTGAATAAAATAAATGAATTTTTCCAAAATAGTAATCTTTTGTTTTTATTTTAAGAAAGTTCCGTTTTCTCTAAGACAGTCTGTGCATATATAGAAATAAATAAAATCAAACAAAAGAATTATTCATATATTATGCGCATTACTATATTTACTCGATTAAAAATCATTATTATGTTATGAATCGTGGACGTGCTGGGACTACCACTATTTTATTTACACGCCGTATAAACCATCCTACATAAATTCGGCAGATATTCGTGTACATAGTAAACCTTTTTGTGATACCTACTGTCCTTACTACAACTGATCCTGAGTTGTCGCGCCGGGGAAAAATGACAAACCTAGTGTCTACAATAATTAAAAAATAAAATAAGTGGAAATTATAACAATCTGTTTAGTTATTAATATAGGTTTTCATAAAATAAATGCCGAATCAATTTAATATTAAAATATAATTCTGGCATCTGTACTATAATATATCCACAATCACTTTTATGTATCATATCACTTATTTGTTCGAAATGCTATAACTGAAATACTAGAAATATAGAACAAGCCTGCAAATATGAAATTATTTTGAATTTTAGAACAACTTATTACTTAATTAATCTCTTTTAAACCATTTTATCCAGTTATTCTAAAATTATCTATCATTTATTTAGTACTAACACATATTTTCCTTCGTACAATATCATCTCCAGACTTGTCAGTTTTCATTTCTTTTTACTAGCTACACTTCCTTGTTTTAATATTTTATGTACAGCATTAGATAGTTTTAAGATTCATAAAAATCAGTCAAACAATTATGTAATAACAATTATATTTAATTACAAGCGTTCGGTAGTAAAAACCGACTTATAATAACATTGGTTACGCTCAAAGTAGTTGTGTTATAATGTTTTTAAGTTAATCGCGACCAGTTGGTAATAATGTTCAATTATGATATAGTCGTTGAATAAATTGAAATATTTCTTCCTGGACTTTATTACTTCATTAGTCACTTTCTGACGTTTCCAAAGACAATAAAAATGTTTACATTTTCTACCTGTTATATTTAATACCGGTCGGTTGAGAAGAACTAAATCAAGTAGCTTAGATAAGTAATGTTTTTTTAATGTTCTTAAAATAAATAAGGCAATTAATATTGTGTTTTTGAATATATTCAGTTCAGTAATTTTTACAAAGGACAGAACTAAATATACGTTACAGCCTTCATAAACTGAGATCTATGCTTCCTTTATAAAACCAAATGAGAAGAGGAAGGAAACTTTTTCATTTCGAAAATGTACGTCTATATAATGTACAGCATATGAAATGCATTATAACTTATAACTAGAGTACGGAAATTCGATCGGCGCTTCATTAGACGTACGCCTGGAACGTAAAATGGGTTTCGTTGCTGATATGCATGTATGTAATGCAGTGTGCGTTTTCGTTCGTAGGTGTTCACTTGTATACGAAAGTTTATACGTTGTATAGATTGTCGTGGTTACGTAGGTCGAAGAAACGTTCATTATATGGCACGGTAAACAAGTTTATTTGTAAATTATCGGATTTAATGTACGATGGTGCAAAAGTGAAATGTTTAGTTTGTAATAGACTGCTCATGTGCTGGACGAAGTATTCCATTTATGTTTCACACTGATGATGTGCAATCCACGGTTAAGTCGGTTAAGTATTCGTGCGATTGCTGAAACTGTGAGAATTGATAAAGAATCCGTACGACATGCAAAAAGTGTGTGCCAAAATGGTGCCTGAAATTCTTACGTTTGAACAACAAGAAACTCACAAAAATGTTTGTACTGACACTTTGAATGCCATTGGAAATGCCCCGAACCTATTGGAAAGGATAATAACATGTGACGAATCGTGGTTTTTTTACTTATGATCCTGAAACGAAGCGCCAAACCATGCAAGGATTGGAAAAGTCCATCTTCACCGAGAGCCAAAAAAAACTCAAATGAACAAATCCAAATTCAAAGCAATAATGATTGTTTTTTTCGATATTCATGGGATTGTGTACCTTCACTGGGATCCTGAAGGTCAAACTATTAATCAACATTACTACCTTCACGTTCTTGCTCAACTGAAAGAGTAAGAAAGAAAAACGACCCGAATTGTGGAAGGACAACTCATGGGTTCTCCACCAAGACAATGCACCGGTTCATTTCGCATTGTCAGTCAAGAGGTTTCTAATCAAGTACAGCATCCCAGTGTTAGACTTATTCGGCTAATTCGCCGGATCTTACGCCGTGCGACTTCTGTTTCCTAAGGTGAAATATGAATTAAAGGGAACAAAATTTGAGTCCGTTGAAGCTGTGAAAGCGAAAGCTGTACGCGTCCTGATGGAGCTGACAGAAGAAGACTGTTTCGAACAAGCGAAGATTCGCATGGGGTCATTTTATTCATTCTGAAATAAATATACGAACTGCAAATTATACATATAAATATATATTGCATAAGTAAATATATATATAATTTTATTCCATCTGCTCGCGAACGTATTGAAAATAGAAATCGGAATTGGAAAATGAAAAACTTTGCTTATGTGTGAACGAAACGACAGATTGTAAAAAATTCTATTCTCGATGTCATAGTTCACACAATGGTACCACTTAAACTGTCATTTTCAAGACAGCTTCCACAAGAGTACAAGAATGTTCTAACGAAGCCATTTCGAAAGTGATGTTAAATTTATTGAAAAAATATCAAGAGACTAACTCTTAATGTTTGTGATTAATGGTGGTCACAACTATGCGTTCTGTTGATTGTTCTTTTAAAGACGACTGTGTAACTTCTTACATGTTACGTGTAAAATCCATCTCCAAGCAGTGCTCCTCTAATTCTCTAAATGTATTCGAGAATTTCACAGGCAATGTCTCCACATCCTCTAACCTCCACAGCCGATTCTTATATGCTGGGAAACATTAAGGAAGCATTTTATTATTTTCTGCATTCTGCAGATTTACAAATAATTTATAACAACTACAAAAGGAGTAGTTGAAACAATTCATAAATTACAAAATCCTGCATTGCCATTAGTTGATTCATTGCAAATACTGGACGATGTACATACAAACACCATTACATGCTATCAGCGACTACCAAAATATTAATGGTAAAGCCAAAGTAGATAGTGTGCTAAAGAAAGATGCAGATTTTTACCCATTAAAAAATCTTAGTGATAGTGAGTGCACAGATCTGTTAAGTATTAATGAACATTACTTCAGTTATGCAAATATTACATTACTAGAGTCGAATGTTGTTCCCTTCATTTTTTTCCCGTCACAGTGAACTCGGTTTACTGAAACAACTGTGGAAATATATTTTATGTTTAAAATATTTAACCGATCTTATCCTGTTTGTGACTAACCGTAAACGCTGCTTAAAAATGTTCTATATTTCATAAAATATATTTAACTTTTTATTTTAATTTCGCCCATGGTCACCGACTATATCTCGTCTTTACACTGCTCATAACTAAGGTTGTGAAAAAAAAGTTGACTTTTGTTAATTTACGGCATTTTATTTATATATGAAACTTGTTTTCTTGTTTTTGAAACATCATATCAGTTACTTTGTAAAAATCCGGTATACATATAAATGCATAAATTTTCCCCAATTTATCTGATTTATTTTTCACAAAATAACCTCACATACTCGTTTGAACTGAAATTTCTTGCGCTGAAAAGACGTGGCACGCACCTTGAACCGTTTTTGTTACAAAGTCGCCAACATATCATTGGCGATTTTGTACAATACCGACGACCGACGTGTACAATATGTCATTGCACACGTCGGAAGGTAGTTACAGAAATAAGAATGACGTGCGCGGCATGTCGACTGGGTTCATTTGCTAAAGTATAATTTACAATACACTTTCTTATACGCTAGCCAAATCAAATAATAATTTATTTTATTTTAATATTATTATCACAAACGTGGGAGGATGTCACCTGGTAACACACAGCATCGTTTGTATAAGCAAAGCAATGGGGACATTTTTCCACCTGAAAACACTAGAAAAATCCACAAAGAAGGTGTAGAATAATGTACAAAACAAAAAACCCAGTGGAACTAAATATATGGGAATGCAAGAAATGCCTTCGGTACCTCATATTTGATTTATACCATACTTTACAAGATTATTAATAAACAAAATTAGTATTCATATCTGTGTAAAATTCTTTGAGTTGTGTACTGTGGCTTTTCGTTTCAAGTGACCTCTTACGACGGGTTACAGTTGAGTATTTTGGCACGCGCATCTGTTAATTAGTTGCTAACGCAAGTGGTTAAGAAGGTAAAATTGGTTTACTACTTATTTAATAACGTTATGCTAACTTTTCCAGTTTCTTTTTTTATAATTGTTAATATAGTTAATGTAATCATATATTTACTATTACAATTTCTTTGTCTACTTCTGGATGTAATTTGTTGGTTGTTTAATAAAATTATTACTATTCAGTGGGGCATAAATACTGTTGCATATTTAACAAACTTATGTACGGCTATTGATTATTAACGTCCAATATACACTCTAGAAGCAACTCTAGTGAATTAATATACAATTGCGCGATGTAGCTATAGATAAAACCATTCTGTTCGACGTTAGCCAAACTCGTATCGGGTACGCTACTGTGCACCAGTAAAACCCCATCTCTACCGATAAGGCAAGCTGCCGGTGTTGTACGGAATTGAAAATATTATCAATATGATACAGTTTTTTGTGCAATAAACTTACTATTATGGAAGTATTTGCACCTTCAACTTACAATATGCTTGTTAATGTAACGATACGCTAAAAGGTCAATATATTCAAGAATACAAGGACAAATCCTCTTAATAAATTATGTTAATATTTTTCAAGTAATAAATCATCCTTATTAATTCTATTGATGATGCGATAATATATATTAGAGGTGGAATACGAAATAAATGAAAAATATGCGAATTTGTAGCTCATTGAGTTGAAATGGCAGTTTCGATTTAAAAGCTTTCCCAGTTTGCGATCTTAAAGCAAATGAATATGTTCGAAAACTCATATAAATAGTTTATGTAGAATAGAAATGATTTCAACAAGGAAAATTTCATTTCTCTAAGTCCAAGTGGATATGGTACAATAATTATATTACAAAATCTTACGTTCGTCAAGTCTAGTATTTTGCGCATCTATTTCTTCATCTTTATATCATCAAATCAACAAATATCCAGACTTAAGAGAAGACAGGACAAGAAGTTGTATAATTTTCTTTATTTCCAAATCCACCACGAGATGTCTCAAAAGCTTTTGTATACAAATACGTGTAAGTGTATGCATATGTAAATTTTTCTACATGGGTGTCGTCACCATTGAACACGTTTATAATTTTAAATTACAATTTCAAGAGAAAGATTTATTAAACATTCTCTTCTTACACCAGTATTGGTTATGTCTCGATTGCTTTCGGTATAGAATATCTATGTAATACATGTGTTGAATGAAGTTCATTTCACAACAGGAAATACGTGATTAAATAACTATATCAGTTTGTGATAGGTATGTATGTACATACATATATCTAATAAAGATAAAATTTAATAATTGAAAATAATGGATATAGTAATAATTACATAATATGATCATTATATTAATAGTAATGATAATAATAATGTAATACAAAATTTACTGGGATAATCCGATATTAACATATAAAATAGTTGGAGTGAACCGTAGATATACTAGTAGATGTATAATGTAAAAAAGAAATATTCTTAGAAAGTTAAGTTTTCAATTAGTTGAGGCAGCTGGACAAATATGCAAACAAAGTAAAACAATCTTAACTGCATTTATAGCATCAATTATAGGTCTAACTCCACAAACATTACCCGGACTCTACAAAAACTTAATTTACCTACGTAGTTTGTTCAAAAGGAAAAGTGAATTTTCAGTTTTTTTGAAAAGTAATTATTTATTCATCAATATCCATTTTGTCCTCTTCAAAGTAATCCCCCTCAGATATAATGCACTTATGCTAGAGCTTCTTCCAATCCTCGAAGCACTTCTGAAATGCGCTTTTCGGTATGGCCATCAGCTCGTTCTTCGATTCTGACCTTATCTCATCAATTGTGGCAAAATGCTTTCCTTTCATTGGTCTCTTCAGTTTTGGGGATAGGAAAAAGTCGCAGGGAGCCAAATCTGGTGAATAAGGTGGTTGAGGCATGATTAGGGTGTTGTTTTTGGCTAAAAAATCACGAACAAGCGTTGATGTGAGCTGGTGCATTATCGTGATGCAGAATTCATGATTCTTTTTCCACAATTCCGATCGTTTGAGCCGTATTGCTTCACACAAACGTTGCATAACTTCCTTGTAGTATTCCTTATTAACCGTACAACCTGTTGGCAAGAACTCATGATGCACCACGTCATTGTAATCGAAAAAATAGTGAGCAAACCCTTCACATTTGATCGAACTCGGCGTGCATTTTTTCGGCCTTCTGTAAAGCGCTTGTACCACTTATAAACACTTTTTTGATATAAAGTGGACTCACCGAATGCCACAGTCTACATTTCAAGTGCCTTGGAGCGCATTATTCCATTCTTAACGCAAAATTTAATACATATTCTTTGATCCATTTTTTTCAAAAGTCAAAAATCGAAGAACACACACAAACGTGACTAAGCTTTTCAGTTGTCAACAACAAACTACTAATCCAAATTGGCTAATAATGCCAACATATGACTAACACATGTGTACCAACATAATAAAAAAAAATTTCGATAATCGAATGTACACAGCGCGCGAAAATTCAAAATTCACCTTTCCTTTTGAACAAACCACGTATGTACATTCACTTGCTATAAATTCTAAATATTATATACCATACTACGTAAATAGGATCCTCCTTTATATGGGTAGGCAGCGCAGACTTCTATAGCATACAGTTTTGTAATACATAGTAGCATCACAGTAATAGCCGTGTCCAGCTGAGCTTAAATCCACAGATATATGTATCTGAAAGTTGAGTGAAATATGTTCCGGTGTTAGGTTGGGGAAGTGTGACAAAAATACGTGACATAATAATAACCAATTTTATTACTTAATTCAGAATAAACTAAACAAAAAAGCCTTCAGTCGACTAACTTTTATGATATTTAAGAAGTTTGGTAAGACAAAGGCGAAGTGGTGTATACTTGGACTATTATTATTTGAACTTAAATTTAGAATCATTAGAATGGGAAAATTATTATTTCTATATCTAGTATGTGTTATTATCAATGTGCCAGTAATTTTAAAATTTAATTTTCTCGGTTTGAACATTAAAATACGTTGTTTTCTAAATGCCGCTACTAGGAACAAAGGGGCAAGCATATTTAGAAATCAAAGCGACTGATTTCGTAGCAATCGTGCAATATTTACTGTAAAAAGTATTAAACGTTTTATTTGCTGAGTTACACAAATGGAGAGTCTCATAGGAAACTGCGTAAGAAAATTTCTAAAAATAAATTTATGTAAAAAAAGTTTTCTACAACCAGAGGGTTTAATCTTCATGTTTCTAAGGCTTACGTACTTTGGAAGGCACTGAAAGAGAACTAGAGCAACCCGTTTTCTAATGAGATTAGAGTCACGAATAGATCTTTGAGGAATTCTTGCCGTCATTTCTCACTTTTTTCATGCGTTAACTCAAATAACATAAAGACAGCTAGAGAGAATTCTCAATATGAATAATTCTTTTTTGAAATGTCAGCATTACACTCTAGAAAAAAATCATTTTATTCTCCATCATAGCGTTGCTGTTTCTTTTTCTAATTGTAACAAACTCCTCCATTCTAGTTCATACAAGGTATTATGCAGTGTAGAAGTGTTTGTACACAGTCTGTCGCAGAGAAAACGGAACTTTTTTAAAATAGAAATTCTTAGTGGCACCATCTACTAAAAAAATATGCGTCGGTAAGGTAGAGCTTTCACCAATGTTATTACAAAATATCATGACATTTGCATCATTAGAAGCAGAGAAATTGCGTATAAAGTAACAGCGTGTTTTTGGCATTGGACGACAAATTATGTAGTTTTGAACAGCGGGCTGTGGTTACGGAAAGTAACATCGAACTTGTGAGTGAATTGATCAGAAATGAGCTGAAATCCTCATTTCGGTACGTGAGAATGGAATTTTATAATAATATTTCCAAAGATTTAATCCATCGCATTTTGACACAACATTTGGGACTGAGAAAGATTTGCGTAAGGTTTGTACCACACAAGCTAATTGAATTCAACATTGTACAGACTTGATTAAAGGCTCAAAAAAGGACGAAAACTTCAGGTATTCTATTTTAACTGGCGGTAAAACGTGGCGTTTTCAACATGAGACCAAGCGTCAAAGCTCTGAATGGAAGCATCCAAGCGAAGAAAGACCGAAAAAAAACCGTTTGGAGAAGTCAAAAGTGAAGACAATGTTAATTTGTTTTTATAATTCGAAAGGCGTAGTGTACAAAGAGTTTGTACAAACTAGTCAAACAGTCAATACTCTATATTGTTTGATGTTATGAAGCGTCTTTCTCAATATCGTGGCTGGCGTTTGTTACATGATAATGCATCATCTCATCGCTCGACACTTATTACTGATTTTCTAACTACAAATGGCATTTTAACCAGCAAGTCATTAAAAAGGCGTCGACAGCGATCTTGAAGGACATCTCTACTTTGAATGAAATAAATTAGTTTCACCAAAATAGTGAGCTTTTTTTATTTAAAAAAAAAGTTCCATTTTTTCTGAGACGGACTGTGTATATTGCCGTTCTTTAATTTGTATTTCATTCGTTTTACCTTTTTGATCGTGTAAGGTCTGCGTATCGGTCCCATAGGAGTGATTTTGTATATTTCAGCCTTACACCTTTAGTACACCTGCTACACCTGCCTCTGTGTTGTAGCCGTCAATGTGTACGCGTTAGTAAGAAAGGTTTTGAAAAGTATATGGATGCATTAATAAAATGGCCTTGAAATACTTAAAATGTTCTTTTTTCGAATATTTAGAAAAACAAGTAAGTGGGTATAATACACGTTGCTGTAATGATTTCCCAACATTTTCTAACTCATTATTAGTAAATGCGAATGACGCAATAAATTAATGTTTATTTCAATATTAATTAATTTCCAACTGCAAATTATACATCAGTGATCTTTGCTTTTATGTTATTATTTAAATAATTTCTTACACCCACAGAAAATATATTGAAATTATTAAATTACTGTTTCTAAGTGTTGAAGAGAGTCTAGTTGTAACATCGAGGATAATTGATTGTTAAGAGGTTTAGTGTCATATCCATCATTGAAGTCTCCACATTTGTTAATTGATTAAGTGAAGACGATTATTACTATTGTTTAATTATGTTCGTATTCAGTTATAGAAAGTAGTTTTCGAAGCTCTGTTCTTCTTATAAAAATGTTTTAGAAAAATAAATAAACGTTTAATGAATTAAAGATACAAAGAAATTAGTTATGTTTTTCATCCATGACGGGTAAAAGGAAACTGTTATATGTTGGTACATTTATCCATCAAGTAGAATTTTTATTATCAAAAAAAGATGACAATGTTTATGCTTTTTTAAAGGTACTTCTCGATAAATCGAGTCTAATTTTGTAAATTAAAATCGATTTGTTAAGAACAACTAATTTGATAACTCGCTGTATAGGATTTAAATTTCATCAAATGTTATTTTCTTTTTTACATACTTCGACTACTTCCAGATCTACATATACAAGGGAGCGTTTTTATATTCGCGGAATGAGCGGGTTGTAGAGGGGTGAGTAGCCGCATTGGGGGGCGTGGCCTGTGCAGCGACTCATGATTAGTATAAATACGAAGTTTCATTGTTATTAGACAGTTAGTCTTTGAGCTATCGTCAACCAAGTAACATAATCAGGAGTGAAAAGTGAAATATGGAAAAAATCGAATATCGTGCCGTTATAAAGTTCCTTACCAGGCAAGGAAAATCAGTCGCGACCATAATGAATGAGATGTCATTGGTTTACGGCGACTCTTGTCCAGGAAAAACCATGGTGTACAAGTGGCATAGTTTATTTTAACAAGGAAGGGAATCCCTTGAAGACGACCCGAGGCCGGGCAGGAGCATTGAGGTGACCACGCCAGCACTTATCCAAAAAGTTGAACAAATTGTACTCGAAGATGCTCGACTAAAGAAGAAACAATTGGAGAAGAGGTTGGAGTATCCGATACAACAATTTTTAAAATCCTACACGATCATCTCGGCATATCTAAGGTCAGCGCAAGATGGGTGCCGAGAATGCTCACGCCGCCGCAAAAACAACAGCGCGTAGAGTGTTCGCGTGCATTTTTGGACCTCTGTAATGAAGACAAGGATGGTGTATTGAGTGGAATTGTTACTGGAAACGAAACTTGGGTTCATCATTATGAACCTAAGTCCAAACAAGACTCCATGCAGTGGCATAAAAAGGGCACAGCACCTCCCAAGAAATTTAAAGTGTCACAATCAGCTGGGAAACTCATGGCAACGGTATTTTGGGACTCGGAAGGAATATTATTGATTGATTATAAAGATAAAGGTGTTTCTATAACCGGAGAATATTACGCTTCAATATTAGAGCGACTAAAAGAAGCCATTAAAGAGAAAAGACGGGGAAAATTGACAAAAGGTGTTCTGCTTTTGCACGACAACGCGCCCGTCCACAAGAGCCGCGTTGCGTTAGCTGCCCTGCATAAGGTGGGCTTCGAAATTGTGAATCACCCACCCTACAGCCCAGACCTGGCCCCGAGAGATTATTACCTGTTTCCGAAAATGAAAAAAGAGCTGCGGGGTAAAAAATTTACTGCCGATGATGAAGTCAAGGAGGCAGTTTCGGCGTATTTTGCAGATAAAGAGAAATCATTTTTTTATGAGGGTATAAATAAATTAATTGAAAGATGTGAAAAATGTATCCGTCTTGCAGGTGAATATATTGAAAAAGAAAAATAATTTGGTTTTTTATTTCCACCCCTTGTCCCCCATTCCGCGAATATAAAAACGCTCCCTCGTGTGTAGGTGAAATTTTTAGTTGGTCTTGGTGTCTAATAAGTCTAATAAGAAACCTTTAAGATTATCTGTTCATTGTTTATGAAGTTCGGGTAACAAAAATGACACCTTGTTCAGAATCTGTACACGAAATATAAATACAAAAGTTGAATTTGTAAATAAACGGTATAATATGAATAAACTGATAGCATTGGCGGCGTTATTCATAAGATATTTTCACAAAATTTAGGTAATATTTGCAATTATGCTAAAGGTTTTGTTACCCGTTCATATTAACGATCTACATTATCTTTGATGCTATAACAATACACTATTATCGACAATAATTGTCTGCCTTTTGAAATTGTATATTAAATATTTTTCATATTAACCTTACATTGTGTAACCTTGCCTTGTAATATTGTCTGAATCATTCTTACACGGAAAGCAATAAAAACCGTTTTGTTCGAAAGGTTTTCAATTTATTTATTCTTCAGTCGTCAATGTCATAAATATTACACATTTACATTTTGGTACTTTTAAATAAAGGACATTTAATTCTACATAATTGAAATATTTTGTTATTATATTCTAAAGATTAAGTTGGAAAAACTGGAACTGCTCCAAGAAGTTTTTTGATACAAAAGGTATATAATTAGTGATTCAGAACTGATGGTAGTAGTATTAACAATGTTATGAATGAATGACGAATGATCTCTAATACTGTTGAATATGTACTGTTCTACGGGGAAGTTTACCTGACAGATTTTTTTAGAGAAAGACTTTAGAGCAAATATTCACTGATTCTAAAAGGGTTAGCACTTTTACTGTGTTGTACGTATAATTGGGACGATTTTATTTTGCGGTGATAAAGTTGCGCTGTAGATTGTAGAAATCTTAAGAGATAGGGCAGTTGGTCTTTATTTTCTTGATAAATATTAATAATAACAATATCAATAAAAGAATCGAGATTTGCAGAATTAAAATATTCATTTACATTTAAATGTTAAATCTTAAATCTTTTATGAAGAATATTAAAATGTAATTTGTCGAATTATTCAATGTTTACATATATAATTTAAACAGATACAAATTCGGAAGTGTCCTCAATACGGGCCCAGAACATGATACAATATAGTTCGTCCAATTGTTACGTGTTAGAGGTGTGTAATACTTGTGCAGATTCACTGCTAAGTAACTTTTTTCCAACTGTACATTTGGTAAGCATAGTTCTTTAATATTAAAAAATTTGTAAGAAGTATGTTATTAGGTAATTTTGATGGAGCCTGTGGTTGATTAACTTGATCACTGAAGGTTAATATATAACCCCTCGCCACATTAATTTTCGTATTCTGTATACGTATTTCGACAACTAAGTTGTCATCATCAGCAGATGATTAAATAGTGTCGTTGGGAACCAAAATGTACACTATGAGTGTACAGTGTCGCACAGTGTACCTTTTTTCTCAACTGTACGGATCGCGTATGGAGTTTGTTTTCGTACGGGTATTTTTCGCCGTAGTTTTCCAGGTGCGACACTGTTTAATTATCTGCTGATGATGACAACTTAGTTGTCGAAATATGTATACAGAATACGAAAATTAATGTAGCAAGGGGTTATATATCAACCTTGATCAAGTATGTTATTACTTATATGTTTTAAGATAATCAGGTAATAAATCAAATAGAAAAGTTAAAAAAGAACATTTTTGAGTAACACGCGTAGCACAGACATTCAATTATTTTCTATTGTTGTTATACCTTCGGAAGTGTATATTAATAATTGAAATCAGAAACGCTTTAACGAAGGTTTCGACGAAGTATTTCTGCATCAGTCGTCTGTATTTACTTGTTTATTAAATTAATTATAAATAAATAAACGAAAATTAACAAAAATTAATTGACCTAAAGACTAAGGTAAACACTAATTGAAGTTATCGCTAAAGGTGTAATATTATACAAACCAATAATGTTTTCGAAGATATTTCATTTTAATGTTAAATATTTTGAGTTAAAAATAAAACAATATTTAATTTTCAATGAAGTGGGGGAAATGTGGTTACTAGAATAATACAAGAAATAATTGAATAATTGATGCGACTTTTCTAGTCTTTTTTAAATATTAATCTTTAGTAATGTGGTTATTAATCAAGAAAAGATAAAAATAACTAAGTTGTTATCATCAGCAGAAGTTAATCACAGTGTTTTATGGAAATCCGCGGTGAAGCTCACAAAGAAACTGACGCTTTGGTTTTTTGTGAGCTTTACCACGGATGAAGCTCACAAAGAACCAAAGCGTCAGTGTGAGTGTGGCTTTATCGCGACACTATGCTTAATTCCTGCTGATGATGACAACTTAGTTGCTGAAAGACGTGTACAAAATACGAACATTGATGTGGTAAGGGGTTTTCTGTCTTTTCTTGGTTAATTCAATTAACCACAGCCTCCAACAAAATTTACTTTAAAGTGGTTGTTATTTATTATGGTTACATTAGATGTTATTAAATTGTAGGTTCCATTACAATTTTTTATTCGAGTTATTTAGGCTATTTTTACCAAACTGCTGAAACGCTGGGTTACACAAACGTTTCAGACAATGAACACAGTCCAAGTAACAATCCAAACATTATTCCGCCCTTAATAATGTCACACCACGAGTTACAATTTCTTACTCTTCAGATCATTTATGGGTTTTGTCAAAATTTGTGCTTCTGTAATCTCTTGTTTCAAATTTTTATTCAATTCTTTTACAGTTTACTAGATCTAAATGCAGGAGTTAATTTAGTTATAAAATATGGATATTAATCTCTGAGAACTACCGATTAATAATTTATTATTTCTTTTAAATCATCTAAGTGATAAACCTTCCTTTTACGTATTTATACATTTTTAACAAATACATTAATTTTAAAGCAAAAATTTTAGTCCTTTTCGCGTTTTAATTTCGTGTGTTACAAAAAGTTATTTATTATATGATTAAAAGTGCATTTTAATGATAAAACTAAGAATTTAACGCGAAGCTTCTCAAATTGATATTGGAAAAACTTTTGGAATTCCTCAAACTATAATTTCCCAACTAAACTCAGCTAAAGTTCATTGACTACTACACCATAACCGACTACATCGTGACAGAACAAAATGATTTGTGGACATTAATTTAGGAAATGCTATATAAATTAAGGTAAACTTTAATCATAAAATGATTAAATATTGATGATGTGTGGTACGAAACGTAACATTTAATAGAATCCCAAAGACACTAGTAAATAATTTCTATAAGGAAAGACGCAGTCTTATCGGATTAATATTTACATTACGGCTTCGTAGATCTAGATACAATTAAAATATTATACTATTCGAACTTCGATTTACATATTAATAACCATTTTATTGTGAAGAAACACAGGACATATATCCAGGATATTGATGATACAAAGAAAATATACATGACTAATAGCAGGGATTGCAAACCAAAGGCCATTGCAAACAGCATCTCGAGCATTTGAGGATATTAACAATTCCATCATTATTTACATACAATTGTCTGGTATTTGCAACAATAAACTCTTGTAATTTATTATCACAGTCAGATTATAATAATTTTTGTTTCAGGAATAATTCAGTGATAAGAATTCTTTTCCTTACATCATTCAGAAAGCAGCAATCGGTAAAACGTAATGCGACAAAATTGTTTAATAGCTTGAATGAAATGAAGAATCAAAGTGCTATTAAATACATTTAAAATGAAGTTAATGCAGTAGCTCAGTCTTACAACCTTTTCTAATGTTGAAGACTTTTTCTTTTGAAAGATATGGAGATAAATTAGTTGATAATTCTTTTTCGTTTTCAGACTTTCCCGTAAAATAACCGCATGTATAAATGGAGTTCGCTATATTTTATTGACCGGAATGTTGCCTACATCACTGCGTTTGATAAGAGCTAATGTTCGAGATATAGAAGGAAAATTACACATTGACGTGTAATTAAAGCATAGTATACACTGCAGGCCATAAGTTTGGAATCAGTTCCAGTAAATTCATAAAAATTAAAATTTATCTATGTTACGTTCGTATTACTTTGATATAAGTACAAAGGATTATTCTTAAGTACATTATAAAGCTTTACATAAAAGATGTAGTTTTAAATGCATTAATAGTTGGAAAATAACCAGAGATTAAAGAAACCCTGCGTGCGGTATTATTTATTCGAGCAGGTAATATTTCTGCATAATGAACGATTACCTGGAATGGACAAATTTTATTGCAGACCCTTCCGCATAAACCTTTTGTAATTACATTTAGTTTTTATATTTATAAGTATTTATACATTTTGAAGTAATGAGAATATTTTAGTTGCTTCGTATCATTTAAAGTGTGTAGACACATAAAAGTATGTAGAATCAGTAAACATCGTTTGATTATGGCGAAGAGAAAGCAGATATCGCTAGAAAAACGTGTAGAAATTATTAGTCATCATAATCGGGGAGATTCTATACGGGATATCGCGAAAAGAATGAAGATATCGTACAAAGGTGTACAAAATACAATTAAAAGATACCAGTCTACTGGAGGGTATGCGGACAGAAAACGATCAGGAAGACCAAAAATTACAACTGCTGCAGAAGATCAGACAATTATATTGACGTCGAAAAGAGATAGAAGATTAACGGCCTCGCAAATCCGCGGTGAGTTTAACAGGGAGCGTGAAACTCGGATCTCTTTAACCACAGTAAAAAGGAGGCTCAGAGCGGCTGGACTGATGGGACGTGTAGCAGTTCGCAAACCGCTTCTACGTCCGCAAAATAAAATAAAAAGGCTACAATGGGCTAAGTTACACAAAGATTGGACAATAGAACAGTGGGAAAAAGTACTATGGACCGACGAATCAAAGTACGAGGTCTTCGGTTCCAGACGTCGGATATTTGTAAGAAGAACTGCTACGGAAAAAATGTTACCGCAATGTGTGGTGCCCACGGTAAAACATGGTGGCGGTTCTGTAATGGTTTGGGGATGTTTTTCTTCGGCTGGTGTAGGAGATCTGGTAAAAATCGACGGAGTTTTGAAAAAGGAGGTTTACAGACAGATTCTCGAACACAACGCTGTGCCCTCCGGTCTGAGATTACTTGGAGAAAACTTTATATTCATGCACGACAACGACCTAAAACATTCTTCTCATTTTTGTAGAGGATATCTCCAACAACAGGAAGCTGATGGTGTTTTACAAAACATGGTTTGGCCGGCACAATCGCGAGACCTCAATCCAATAGAGATGTTGTGGGAAGAATTGGATAGAAAAGTGCGTGAAAAGTGTCCGACGTCCCAGACTCACATGTGGCAAGTTATACAAGATTCTTGGGCAAATATACCCAATGAAACCCTTACAAAATTACTGTCTCGTTTACCGCGATTGTGTGCTGCCGTCATTAAAGCAAAAGGAGGGTATTTCGATGAAAAGTCCGTTTAGTTGATAATAAAAATAAGTGGATGTAAATAAATAAAATTTGCTTTTTTTCCTGCTTATTTTATAATAAAACGTTTTGGTATATTAATATTGTTTTATTTTTACAATGTTTGTTAAAGCCACTACAATATTTTCATTATATTCGGAAGTGATTCCTAACTTATGCAAGTGATTCCAAACTTATGGCCTGCAGTGTATATCTGCTTGAATTCTTACTTATCAATATTTAACCATTTTTATGATTGAAGTTTGTCTTGACTTATACAACAGCATTTCCTATATTGGTTTCGACAAATTATTTTGTCCTGTCACGATGTTGTCAGTTATGGTGTGTAGTAGTCAATGAACTTTAGTTTAGTTTAATTGGGAAATTATAGTTTGATGGATTCCAAAACTTTTCCTAATATCAATTTGAGAAGTTTCGCGTTAAATTTTTAGTTTTGTCGTTGAAATACACTTTTAATCGTATAAGAATTACTTTTTTGTAACACACGAAATTGAAATAATTCTGAATATCTTAGATTTTGCGACAAGAAGAAAGGAGAAAGGTAACTTTTATATGAACATTCAATAGCTCTTATTTTGCATATTAGTTGAGAGTTGGGAATATTAAAAACTATTTTATGGAAAGATTTGTTTAGAGTGTTTCATTTCGAAAGAGACTGCAAAGATAATATTCGCCAGTTTGTGTTCAAGCAAGCTTTAAATCACTTAAATTTGTTGACTTAAGAAGGATTTATAAATTTCTCTTTATCTAAAGTAAATTAATTTTTATTTTCTTCTCTTAAATAGGATTATTGAAATATACATTTGTAAGTGCATATATTTATATTTATTTAAATACGAACAATTTAAAGTAATTTAAAATTGTTTTAATATTATTGGATTTCGTTGTTTGTGTTTAATAAAATTTCCATTTGTAATTTCATACATCTACATATCAAATACAAACAATTTAAAGTAATTTAAAATCGTTTTAATATTACTGTTTCTTGGTTTTGTTTTCGATAATATTTACTCTTGGAATAGAAATATTAATTACGATTTTTAGTGGACTCTTAGTATGTTAACGTACAAACATAACCATAAATTTTCAAACTAAATTTTATAATTTAGATAGTCCATAATTACCAGACTACTAAAATACATCGTAATATTCAAAGCTATTTTCTATTTATCATGTTTTTCAACATTAGCTTCGATTAATAGTGCGGGTGTAGGGTCGACAGACTTTACTGGTCAGTGCACCACCGTCTTCAGGCTAGGTGATGCAGATATGGGCATTATCTCACAGGAAGTAAAATGTAATAAATGTATGAACCTTCTTACGCACGCCAATCCTTACAAGATTAAAGTAAGGTATTATTAGATAAGAACTTTAAGGTGAATTCAGAATATTTTGCAACAATATACAATAACTACCTACATAAAATAATTCTATTATTATTCAAAGCTTACCCAGAATAGATAAAATTGTTTGTGCGTATTCCACAATTCTTTAATCATTTTCTGCTCTTCAATTTAACAACAATCACTAAGTAATAACAATAATATAACAGATATACAAGAAATCACAGATTTACACTATTTTGCGTTGAAATTATAATAAACACTATTCATTCACTAATATACAAGGAAATAATTTCTTCGATATCACTTCTTTTGCGTAAAACTCGTTCGTATACGAGGTTTCTGTTCGATATCCGACGACTTCAAGTTCACTGCGCGGTCAGCGAGATTGTAAAGAGACCTTCTTCTGCAAATACCTTAACACGAAACTCTACTAGCTTAGAAACTGGCGAAGAACTGGAGAACTAAAAGAAATCCCCACCAAGCACTGCGTCTGGATGCGTCTTTCGGTTAACTGCGCACTCAAAATTCACGGTCTTCACTCTTCAGTCTTGAAAACCTGAAGGCCGAGGAAAGAAATCCAGTTTACCTGGTGATGTATATTAGGAATGATTGCCGTGCAACAGTTCCCGCGACGATGTCGAAGGCGACTTATATATATTTACGTATTATACAGGATAATAACCATGATGATTTTGCGATTTGCATAGGTCTACAACGAGTGTTTCTTGTATGGAAGATATAATAATAATGTTGTGGTTCTGTTCTCTGTCTCGAAATGGTACAAGTTTATAGACGAATTTGTTACATTAATAAGCCAAACCGGTTTATCAGAATTGTTTTGGTAGGTAAATTTTAAGTCTATAGAAGACTTTTTTGTATTTACAATCTAGTTTTAATAAATGATATGAAATTTTAATCTGTAGATTAATTAATAGACAAGGTCCAGTCAATTTTAGATACTCTTATGGAAGACAAGAATAACACGTTCGGAAGATTGTTTTAAAGTTAACAAAAAATATTAAATGTAAATTTAAATTTTATGCCAATCGCTCCTTTATCTTAACTGACGTGCTTGTTAATAAGAAGTATTCAAATTTTATCATTATGTAGCATCGGGTGAATGTTTTCTTAATATGTAATAGTTTCTTTCACCTCTTTGTTCCCTGCATATGTTTTGTATGGAATTGTTTTAATTAAAAGCAAAAAAATTCATATTTACATCGAAATTTCATAGTCATAGATACGATTTTTGTTAATTAGTTCTATATTATTTTGATAATTAAATTGCTAGCATATTTTTGAGATTTCAGTAGTGTCCAACATTAATTAATAAAATTCAATATTAAGTATTAATTATTGAAGATTGATATAAAAGGTTTTCCAATAGGGACTTGACAAATTTTAATTCAATTTGTGAATGCACCCTTTCACTAATCATCGAACTGTCACTGTCAATTTATTCAGTAGACTTAACATTTTCATCATGGTAAAGTACACGAACGAACAACGTCTGCAAATTATAAAAATTTACTACAGAAATTCGGAGTCGGTCACCGCTACTTTAAGAGCGCTAACTCCGATTTTCGGTCGTAATTCTCGCCCTAGTAGACAGGCAGTGAAAAGTTTAGTGCAAAAATTTGAGTCTACATATTCGTTGTGTGATGTTGCCGTGCCAATGAGACAACGGGTTGGTCGAAGTGTCGAAAATATCGCTGCCGTTGAAACGTCCGTAGCAAATGATCCAAATCAGTCCACGGCGTTCTCAAGAGTTGGGCATCGCCCAGACCACTTTATGGCGAATTTTGCGTAAGGATCTTGGTTTACACCCATACAAGATCAAGCTGACTCAAGAATTGAAGCCGATGGACCATTTGAAGCGACGTACGTTCTCGGATCGGGCTCTGGAAAAGATGCGCCAAGATGATCAATTTCAAGCGCAAAATCATTTTCAGTGACGAAGCTCATTTTTGGCTCAATGGGTTCGTCAATAAGCAAAATATGCGTTATTGGTCGGGTGAAAATCCACATGTGCTTCATGAAACACCACTTCATCCACAAAAAATAACTGTTTGGTGCGGTTTGCATGCCGGCGGCGTTATAGGGCCATATTTTTTCGTCGACGATAATGATCGTCACGTTGCTGTGAATGGTAATCGTTATCGCGCCATGATTATTATCGATTATTTTTGGCCCGAATTGGAAGATATGGACTTGGACAACATGTGGTTTCAGCAGGACGGTGCCACAAGCCACACAGCACACGTTACAATCGATTTATTGAAAAGTAAGTTTGATGAGCGTGTATCTCAAGAAATGGACCAGTCGATTGGCCGCCTCGTTCGTGCGATTTAACGCCTCTAGACTTTTTTCTTTGGGGCTACGTCAAGTCATTGGTCTACGCCAACAAGCCAACAACGTTGGAAGAGCTCAGAGCCAACATTGAACGCGAAATAGCAGCCGTTTCGGCCGAATTGTGTGGCCGAGTCATCGAAAATTGGGTCCAACGAATCGACCGCTGCAAACGTGCCCGCGGTGGTCATATGAACGAAGTCGAGTTCTATTCATAAATGTTTTGATTGTACTTCAACCCAATAATAAAGTTTTTGAAATATCTCAAATGGTCTGCATTTTATTTTGAAAAAAAGTTGTCAAGTCCTTATTGGAAGAACCTTTATAACCTCTTTCCACATTAATTTTCGTATTCTGTATACGTATTTCGACAACTAAGTTGTCATCATCAGCAGATAATTAAACAGTGTCGCACCTGGAAAACTACGGCAAAGTACCTGTACGAAAACAAATTCCGCACACGAACCGTACTGTTGAAAACCAAAACGCACACAATTAATGTGGAAAGGGGTTATACATCAACCTTCAGTGATTAAGTTAATCAACCACAGGTTCTATCAAAATTACCTTTAAGTATTACATAAAAAAGGGTAAAAAAAGTCCATTTTTATATAGAAATTTTCTACTCGTAAATTGACTTTTAATGTTAGTTAATTCTTAATATACACTTTTCTTTTTTAATACGTTAGTGGTTTTATTCTCAACTATAAATTTAATTCATTTGTATTTGAGTTTTTCGGCTTGTATGGGATAATAACACTATCGGTTTATATTAACTATTTTTCAAGTTATTTATTTTTGTAACCTGCAATATATCAATTTGATATATGTATATATATTACTCTTCATATTAGATCGGACAGCTAGTGAAATTTAGTAAACTCTTTTAAAAAAATAATATAATTGCGTTCAAATTTAAATAATATATTTACATTAGGTCTTTTACGAGATTTATAACCAATCGCAGGCAAATATATCTATTAGAGCACCTGCAAATAACTATTATATTTTATGACTCACTGCGGTAACTCCTGGAATAATCCGTACCGCCATAAATACGTTTATTTTCGAGATAATATTGCAAACAAAAAATTTGCGAAACTTACCTGTTCTCACCCCAAAGAGTCTTGTGTACTGAAATGTGCGTTAGTTTTCAAATAAACTTGCTAACGTGCGTGTCACTGATAAGACCGAATTTTTTATGTGAACGAGAGGAAAACGAACAAGTTTAGAAAAATATAAATATATAAATGTAATTATTGCTGTTCATCAAGAAAGTTATTTAGTGCGTCAAATTTCCGAAAAGACACATGTTAATAAATCGGACTGTTAGTGATATTCGGCGATATCAACGCATGGACAGTTTAAAAGATCCAGCACGTCCAGGTCGTAAGCGAATAACATCTCACGCCGATAATGAGCGTATAAAATTGCTTAGTAAACGAAATAGGAGACTGACAGCATCCGAAATCGCCGCAGAAATGAATTGCGACCGTGCAAGGAAAATTTCTATTACTACGGTGAAAAGAAGATTAAAAGCTTCACGGTCGCATTGCTGTAAGAAAATCATTATTTCGACGGGGAAACAGGCAAAAACGATAACAATAGACAGAAACACAGAGATTAGACTCTAGATGACTGGAAAAGGGTCTTATGAACTGATGAATCAAAGTTTGAAGTATCTGAACAATTAAGGCGTGTTTTTCTAAGAAGAGCGAGTGGTCAAAGAATGCTGCCAACCGTCAGACAAGGAAGAAGTTCTGTGATTATTTGGTGTTGCTTTTGAATCGAGAGTATTTTGCAAAAGGAGGGTTATTTAGAAATATTGCAAGAAAATGCAATGCCATCGAGGGTACGTCTAATCGGCGAAAATTTTCTGTTGATGCAGGACAACGACCATAAACACTCAGCAGTAATATGTAAGAATTTCTTAAATAGCGAACAAAATAATAATACCTTATAAATAATGACATGGCCACCGCAAAGCCCCGGATGACCCAGAGAATTGTTATGAGATCACAGAAAAGAAATAGTAACTGATTTTAAATTCAACATAATTTAGGCGGCTCCTTAAATAAGACTTGACAATTTGTATTCTATGGGAAGAAATATGCTACGATGCTAAATATTGGTAGCTTGCACTGCCTTACAATTACTGTATCTGTTGCTGTCTGTCTAAAAATAGGTATTATGTCTGCAATGTTCAATTTCTGCGAATCGTGTTGATATTTCTAGTACTTTTTTGTAACAATCATCGCTTAAATTCTATTCATGGATAATTAAATATTAAAAATTGACATTTCACAAATAATATTTTATATTAATATTGAATGATATAAATTGACGTTAATACAAAGTTTTGTTGTATAATAAACATTTTTATTTTCTCGTTAATAAATTTAAGAACATTTGTATCGCGGCAGTACAAGAAAAAAGAAAAAACGTGTATAAAATATATTGTGAGATAAAATATTTATCTCACCAAAAATCTAGGGTACAGACGTATTTCTTTCATTGTCGAGGCCATTTATAATTCCTTAATAAATAGAAAGTATTTATTAATATGTTTAGTAACTTCTTTTACTTATTAAAATCGTTAATATAAATTATGTTTGTCTACTTTGTACGTGGTACAGAACCATACATGCGTTTTATTATTAGATTAAGTACCGGATATTTAATTCGAAATTATGTTATTTTTCACATAAGTCATGTCGACTCATCCTGAGAAACAGATTTGGAAAGTATAAAAAAATATGACAGGAAATATTAAGTGCATTCCATTTACCAGTTCTGAATCAATTCTGGGATAAATTCTTACACGGTAGTAAGTCATTAACAATTATGAATCCATTAATGGTCCAAATTTTGAATAGAGAGATTATGTATCTGAATCATATGTGGGCCTTTTTGAATATACATCTGTAGCGATATCACTGAAAGTTTTAGCTTTATTGGAGCGCTTGTGTTTATGGAGTCTGAAAATTGTAATTGAAATATTTTAGGTGTTTAGTTCTTGTGTAATAATAACGTATTTTGTGTTATTCAACAGACGATTCCAATCATGGCACTACATGTGGTATATACGAGGAGCACTTTTTAAGTAGGTACAGTTTGTGTCTCTTTAATAATTGTCGCAATTTTTTCTACGCATTTTGTGAAGTAAATCTAAATAATTGTTATATTCAAAATATGATTAGCATTTAAATAAGCTTGCGATATATAGAAAAAAATTCATAATACTCTTGAACAATTCTTCAAATAAATTATGTGTTATATCGCAAAGTAAAGAACAAATTTTCATACAAGTGTAGACGTAGTAATTTCTAGATTTTATAATAATAATAATAATGTATATATTTGCCCAACAGATCTTTACAATCCTATTACAGGACAACTTTTAAGTCTAATTACTTCTGCTTTGACTTGCAGTGAACACCCAATTTTCTAAATACATTAAATACTAATTTACATTAAATACTTATTTGTAAGACCCACCACCATAAAAAGTATAGACAGACTTATACACTACAAACACGGTAAGTGCACTGACGTAAAATCGTTGGTAAAGAACTATAGTTTATATCCACGGCTGTTAAATTATCAAAGTTATTACATATTCGGTAGACAGGCAATTAAATCAGTACATTTGTCCTTGGAATGGGCAGGCGAAAGGTGTTCCTTATTCTAGTCGCTTGCCTGGGAACCAAAAAGTTTATCTTTGCCAGAATTTCAGGTGCGTCAATTCTATTATATAGAAGATGGTAAAGAAATTTTATATCATTGCTGTGTCTACGGAGCTCTAATGGTTCTATGTTAAATGTAGTTAGTAGATTAATATGGCTGTAGCCCCGAGAAGGATAGTTCCCAAACCGGCGAAAGAAAAGGTACTTAAGAAAACGCCTTTGCACTAATTCCAGCATATGTGTTTTATAAATAGGTGACCACACCAATGACTCATATTCGAGTTTTGACCTAACAAAGGCAAAATAAAGTGGTAGTATGCTGTCGATTGACGAGAAGGACTTGGTGGTTCTAATTATGAAACCCAAAGTTTTTAATGCAGCATTGGCTATATTATCTATATGACTATTGAATAATAATTTTGAGTCAAATGTAATAACCCCTAACAACCTGGCATATTTCTAGGTAAGCATTGTTCAAAGTGTAATTGAATTTAATAGAGGAACTTCTACTTCTACTTTATTTACCTTTGTGTCAATGGTTAACTGCTTCATTAAAAACGAATTTATAGGAGCCGAATTATATTTCCTTTAAATAAATCTTGCATTCAAGCATTTTTACAAGTATGGTTAGCGATAACGTAATTTAAATTTATTATCTCACCATCGTTGAGATAAATCATCGACATTTCCCTGCAAGATTCTAACATCACATCACACGATATGAAATAATAGAGTTTGTTACTATCGACGTAAGTTACTGTAGGGCACTTGAGGGTACCAGTATGTTATACTGTACGAAACATAAACAGTAATGGCCCCAAATAACAACCTTGGGGTACTCCCGTTGTTAGAAGTTCGTAAAACACGTAATAAAAAAAACTCAATTTGCTTTGTTCGAGAGATAACTTTCGGGGAGACCTGCTGTCAAAGTTATTATTAACATTTATAAATATTAATAATGACAATAGTGTTTCAATAAACGTGTAATGTGGAAAAAGTATGACCTACAAAATACAAGGTATGGAAAATATGCATTGCTAAAATTTAATTCGAAGCTATAACAATAATAATGCCATCTACAAGTAAAAGTGTATAAGAAGTATATAGAAATTAATATAAATAGAAACTTCATCTACATATGTGATAATCTGAAAGGAAGAGTATGAATTAAATATTCATTACGAAGATAACCGATTGTGGATGTACTCAAATTTTGTATTTCTTATATATAATATAATAATTACTTTGATATTTGTCAAGATAAAGAATTAATAAATTTAAAACATGTTTAATTTAGATTTTTTAAACCTTTATTAATGTTTATGTACATAACCGTAAACTCATTACTGGTTTTTCTAACAGATGTCGCTAGGCTTAAGAATGCAATGTTATGATTTGATACATATGTCATTTTATTCTACTGGCATCAAGCTTCAAATCCATACTTGTTACAGTTTGCGAAAATAACATTGTCATATATTTATTTATACCTCTTTGAAGATGTCGAGTTTCGTGAAAAAGTGCATTTGCAAAAGAAAAAAGACGATGAAAGTCATTCATTGCTGGTAAAAACTTGCGATGAGCAAGCTCCAACTATAAGAACATGTCAGGCGTGGTTTCCATAATTCAAAAGTGGTGATTTCGATGTACAATACAAAAAATTTTCTGATAGACCGAAAAAGTTTAAAGATATGAAACTGAAGGAGTTATTGGATGAAGACCCAACTCAAACTCAAAAACAATTGGCAGAGGTGTTAAATATGGCCCAAGAAACGATTAAGGACCGTTTACGAGCAATGGAAAAAATCCAAAGGATGGGAAATGGGTGCCACATCAATTGAGTGGAAAACCGAAATATCGTCTGTGGAATGCTGCTTCGAAGGTATGATCGGAAGTCATTTCTCCATCAAGTAGTGACGGGTGATGAAAAATGGATTTATTTCGAAAACTCTAAGTGAAAAAAATCATGGTTATCACGTGGCGAAACCGGCTCATCGATTCCAAAGCCAAATTGTTTTGGTCGCAAGACAATTCTCTGTGTTTGGTGGGGCCAGAGTGGCGTAGTGTATTACAGATACACCACGTGAAACATTTAATAATCATCGCTATCAACAACAAATTATAAATTTGAACCATACATTGATAGAAAAACGTCTAGAATAGGTCTGAAGACACGGTAAAGTGATTTTGCAGTACGATAACGCGCCGTCTCATACAGCAAAACCGGTCAAGGAAGCATCGAAAGCACTTGGATGGGATATAATATCCCACTCGCTGTACTCTCCAGACCTTGCGCCGTCCGACTATCACCTCGTCGTCAATTTCGAAGAAGTTAAAAAATGGCTCGAAGAATGGTTTTGCTCAAAAGACACAGTTTTTTGGGATAGCATTTATAAATTGCCTGAAAGATGGGCAAGAGGTGTAGAATCAAATGACCAATACTTTGAATGAATAAATTTTTCCATTTTCTTGAAAATTGTGTAACTTTTTTACGAAAAAAACAGTAATGACTTTCCAGTACACTTAGTATATAAAACGATTGATTTATTTTTTGTTTATTTGGATGTCATTTAATAAATAATTGCAAATTAGTATTAAGGAAGTTTAATTTTGTTAGTATTCTGAATAAATTTAAAAGATAATAAAATAATAAGGTTTTACAATAATTTTGAGTATTATTATAATTTGTTACATTAGTTATTTAAAATTATATTTATTAAAGATTTTGTAATTTTTTAAAATAATAAAGCATATATATTTAGATAAATTTAATAATGGTATTAGTATTTTTTTTTATTAAAAATTACATAATCATTATATTTACCTATAATAAGTAAAATATACCGATTAAAAAATATATTCTAGGTTTAATATTCAAATGGCAATTGTTCTCCAGTATGAACAATTGCCATTTGAATAACTTCTTCAGTTCATTCAAAGAGTGGCCGAATGACCATACCCTGAGACATAAGAGTTTAATAGATAAATAAGTGTAAGTACCATATTTATTTGCTAGATAATAAAAAAAATATTTTAAATTTTTACATTCATCAATCATTTATATTAAAATGTTATTTATCTATCTATACTTAAAATCATTACATCCATTCAAATCTTAACAATTTTGATAAGCTAACGTAGAGCTTAAATATTATCACATCTACTTTACTTATACTTTAATTAGTAACTTTGTATATCATAACTATATATATACTTAAGTATATGGAACAATATGTTTGGACGACCATCAGGTCAGTCCGTCCCGCTAAACGTACGAAAGAACGTTGGTAACCGGTTAGAGTCGACTTGTTGACTTCTACTCCTCTCTTTTTCTCCTTTCGGGGCGATAAATTCTGCAATCTTTGAATACATTACGTCCTGTGTACTGATGTTATGCAGTGTTGCCTAGTTCGTTTGAGCGGGAATGGATAACAAAATTCTCGTATCTATTAATGTTTATTTACATTATTGTTTATATTAATAATAATAATCATAACTTTCATTAGAAAACAGCTGTCTGGGATTAAATCGGACACGACAGTGTTTCATCATATAGAAACGAAAAGGTAACTCATAGATATATAGTGCCCGGCAGAACAAAAAAGGGGTATCGGTTATACCAAATCATTTTTATACCATTGATAATATATAATATGAATAGTGAGTGTTCGGAGACATAAAGACAATCTTTATTACTCGCGTCGGCAAAATTATTAAAGCGTTTATAGAAGTTTGGACATCAACGAAAAATTTGCAAATCTATGAAAAAGCTGTAAGAAAATAGTAATAAACATATTATTTAAATATCAAACGTTTTAATTAGAAAACTATTAAACATACTGGTTATTATTATTCAGGAGGAATGCATATAAATACATTATCTCAATCATATATTCATTGCGTATATATTTTTTCCATTTATTGAAATTATACTGTTGTTTTTTAATAAAGTAATGAATGTTATGCCTAATTTGATGTATTGACAAAATTAAATTCACATCGTTGATATATGTATATATATATATATATATATATATATATATATATATATATCAGATATTGGTTAAATTGTTATCCTAACCAGTTGGTTTTCTTGTCTTTTCATTTGTTATTGTATTTATGGTTTTGTTGTTGCCCTAAATTTCCCCAATTTAATATCCATGTGCTTCAGTACTGGCAAACAATTTCTAGAAGATTCAGTGCTGTGGCGCCCTCTTTATAATCTCTCTAATAGAAACCCCTATCTCTCCGAGATACACTAAATAGTTTCAGCCCTAGAAGTAGCGAAGGATTCCATAAGGTAAGCAATATGGGCTTTGGTGACGTATAATCTGCAATAGTAGATTGGGACATAACAATTCTGCCATTTCAAATGTGATTGTACAAAGGTTAAAGATGCATCACGTAGTGTATGTCTAAAATTTTCCACTATATTGAAAATTCACGAAGTACATGCTATGATGTTAAAAGACCATCATTTGAGAACGTCTGAGATAGCAGATATTGCAAATATCTCTAAAGAACTCTCGAATTATCTTTTGAATGAAGTTAGCTATATACGATCTGTTCGCAAGCGGGGCGACGCGACTACTCAGTGTTGATCAAAAAATGGTACGAATGTAAATTTCCCATGAATGTTTGGAGCGTTTTCTAAAAAACACACGATCTGTACCGTTGAAAGCCAAAACGTACACTGTGTGTGTTTTGGCAGACAGATCGTGTGCGGAATGTGTTTTCGTACGGGTATTTTTGCCGTAGTTTTCCAGGTGCGACACTGTTTAATTATTTACTGTTGATGACAACTTAGTTGTCAAAAGACGTATACAGAACACGAAAATTAATGTGGAAAGGGGTTATATATCAACCTTCAGTGATTAAGGTTCTACCAGGTTGATAAACATAAGAAGAGTATGAAATTAGAGCCTTGTGGAATTCCTAACTTTGCAATGACACAATTCGAGTTATATTCGTTATATGTTACAAAAATTCTTTATTGTAAAGATACGAGTTCCACAAGGAAGTATCCTAGAATCCTGATTTATATGGCTGACCTCCCGATAACACGCACCTCGACTACAACAATGTTCGTCGACAATACCTCGGTGATGGTATCCTACACCGAGCCGGAGCAAGAATTCTGCAATAAAACTTGACAAATATCCAAACCTGGCTGAAAAAGTGGCGCATTCGAGTCAACGAATCCAAGTCAGTACATATCACATTCACACTGTGCAAAGGAATATGTCGTCCTGGGAATTCACTTGGATAGAAGGCTTACATGGCGAAAACACATATTGATAAAAAGGAAACAATTAAGAATGAGACTGCATCAACTATAATGGATTCTAGGGCGGAAATCACAACTATTATTAGATAGTAAGCTCCTCGTATAGAAAACAATCATCATGCCAATTTGGGCGTATGGTATCCAACTATGGGGAACAGATAGCAATTCGAATATAGAGATCATTCAAAGATACCAGAAAAAAAAAGGCGAACCATTGTCGATGTTCCGTGGTATGTGCCAAACAAAGTTATTCTACGAGATATCCCCATCGCCTCACTTAAGGAAGTGTTCAAGTTGTACAGCGACAAATATCGAAGATGAATATCAACTCACCCAAATAACAACCCAACAGCTATTTAAAGTGAACAGTGTAGTACGTCGGCTGAAAAAAGTAAAGCCTTCTGATCTGGGAAATGGACCAATATAAGATGACATTAGTGTAGTGTGTAATATAATTATAGTACAATAACAACACTTTTATAACTAGTTCATGGGGAAATTTGATGGAGCTAATCCATATATGTCATGTTCTGTAAATATAAATAGCTTATTGCGTCTGAGCAGCTTGCTGAATACAGGAGAAAAATTGTAAAGATACAATTATAACTTTAGCAGCAAATCGCCAATACCGACTCTGTGCATCTTACGAAGCAAAAGAAGAAAGTGATCGAGTCGATTAACTATCCATAATATCAGTAACAAAATATGTGAAGTATACAAAAGTAAACACGTTAAAATTGTAAACACAAATATCTTTTAGTACGCTTTCCTTACACAGTTACAACATTTGCATCTTTCAGCTTTCCAAAAAAATATGCGCTTGAATAGCATCAATTTTATAATTGTGAAGTATACATCGTAAAAAGCACTAGATTAATATTTATAAACTATATACCATATAAAGTTATATACTATACGAATCACATATTCGCGTATCACACTAACGTACCGATATTGGAAGTCAGGCAATAAATTGTTGTTGCCGTTTCTAAGTCTCGACTTTCGACTAATTACGAATCATCTATATCAAGCTATAAAGTTAGTTATTAAATTTTAAATTTAATATTTCGAGCCAATCAAGGTATAGTATTTTCGATCGTTAAATTTACCTCGTTTAATCCATAGTTAATTAAGTTCCCGCAATTAACATTTGGTCAAATCCGTTATTAACTAAGTGCCTGTACATATATACAATAAATTTCAATAGAAGTCAGTATTGAAACGTGAGTGGCTAAGTGTATATTTACCGACCACTCCTGCCCCTTAAAACGACCATTATTCAAACAATTTCACCTTTACATGCGTTACTGTTTTTTTTTCTTTACGTCTATGGATCCAAATCGCCTTGAACGGGAGAGTTTCTTATCTTACCTGGTAAACGGGTCAAATGAGGAAATTATATTGGAATCAATCGATATAAAAATTCCTGAATTAATAGAATGTTTCTTTTTTCATATTAAAGTGTCGTTACTTTAAATGTATGCGTTATATCTTTAAACTAATGATATTGCTTTGTTTGGTTTCTATAAATATGAAAGTCCACCATTTAATTTGAAATTTTTCGTTCATTCGATAACCAATTGAGTGAGAAAATTCCAAAAGGTTGTTTGTAAGAAGTAATGCAGGACTTTATGTGATTCTCAAGCAATTTGAGGAGGGAGTGAAAATAACAGAAGTAAGCAAGAAAAGAAACTCGAAAAAAGTATTCATAGAATTTAAAATAACGACGATAAATTTTAATAATACAAAAAAATAGAATGTCGCCTTTAGAAATAGATAAATACATTGCATGGCGATTTGACAGGAAACAAGATTTCAAATGAAACAAATGAGCTAAATAAAGGACGGCGAATTAAAATTGTCGGACGCAAAATATGTGAACTATATCGTCAAACTCCTTACTCTCCGCCTCCCTGACCCTAATGGACACTCTAGTCACCAATTTCTATAATATGTCAATCCTTGTCATTTAGTACTGTCGTTAGTTGAAGTTGATTTCATATTATTAGCATCGTGCTTTATTATTTTTAGTTTTTCGTTTTATTTTATCACCTTGTCCAATACTACACTAATTACGAACAGTTCTTTTAAGAACTAGGTACACTCCGCGCAACATGAATAGGACCAACTGCATATATGACATTTGTAGTTGGTATAAACATGGTAGCGCGCTGGAATTGTTATTTTCGAAAATAAGAGGGTTGATAAAAAGATGTATGTAGGTACCAAATATAATTTTTGTAAAAGTCAGTGCAAATGTACGTTACTAATGACAATAAGTAGAGTAATTAAACGCCACTTGAATACGACCAATCTACAAAATAAAAGATTCGTTTGCAATAACAAAATACTTTATTGTTCAATAATGAGTACTTTTGCCATTATTTCTTATAACCTCAAATAGTCGGGATGGAATGGAATTATACAGGGTTCTCAAGTAGTCAACGCGAAGTTCCGCCCAACTTCGTTTCAGCGCCTGCTCTAGTTCGTCAGCGCAACTGAATTGGGTAGCATTGGAGTACAATTTACGCGACGACCATCCCCAAACATTTTCTATGATGTTCAGGTCGGGGGAGAGCGATGGCCAATCGAGAACCTCCATGCCTTGTTCTTGAAACCAGCGTCGAACAATGCGCGCGGTGTGAATACTGGCATTATCCTGTTGGAAAATAAATGGCCCACCTGCCATAACGTTGGAAAATTTGTCTTTCACCTGTTGCAGCAGCTGGACGTACTTTTCCGAATTCTGTCTGCCCTTCACTATTACTAAATCAACAGGTCCGTTATAGGAAACAGCTCCCCATACCATGACTGAACCAACATCGGCTCGCCTTCGTGACTGAATCACTTCATCTTTACGTAAATCGTGGAAATAATAAGAAAACCCATCCGGGCCATCTAAATTAAACTTCTTCTCGTCACTGAAAATAACAGTTTGCCATTCTCTTGTCCACCCCATTTTTGCTCGAGCAAACTGAAGACGTGCAGTGCGCTGAAATTCCCTTAAAGGAGGCCGTCGTTTAATTTTCAAACGTTTTAAATGCGGACAGGTCTTCAGTAACTTCTGTACAGTTCTTACCGATGCATTCGTTCCAACGTTATTCGCGATTTGTCTTGCCGTTAATGCCGAATTCGATGCTTCGCGTAATATGGCTCGACGTTCTCTCTTAGTTGTAACGGATGTTGTTCGCCCTTTAAAACGTTTTCCATAATTCTCGGGATCCCTAATAAAATTGTTCACAACCTGGTGTGATCGACTTATTTTCTTTGCAGTAGCCCTTGAGGAATACCCTTCTTGATGGAGCGCTTTAATTTTTCCAATTTCTTCCATACTTAAGCACTTCTGTCGTCCCATCGTTGCACAATACCCTTAATTACAGATGTTTGTTTATCCGGATACACGTTGTAACTCGACACTCATCCGGTAGCTTACTATTAAATACTGGTCGTATCCAACCGGCGCGGTGCATTTTATATGTATGTGGTACTTACGTCACCCAATGTATAACGTTAGGCACTATTGCGCAATAATGCGTATTATTTGCCATATCATACCATTACAAACTTGCATTGTATTTTTAGTAAATGAATTGTTTTTCAAACCACCGAAAGCTTGCAACAAGTCGGGTGGTCCTATTCATGTTGCGCGGAGTGTATATCATCAATTTACTTCCTTTTGGGAGTGTAATAATACACACATAAAGGTCGTGAGTTAATTGTGACACTTTTTAACTCTTTTCCGGTGTTCCCTGGCGGCCATCTGTCTTTGGTGTTAAAATAATTGGAATTATGACTTTTTTTTTAAGAGATGTGTGAGTATTGTATAAAAAAATAAGAATTAACGAATAAAAGACAGATGTTTTTCACTAATTCAGCGTCAAAATTATACTAAAAATGAATGAGATGCGTCTCTTTGGCGGTGAATTTGACTAAAACTAACACGTGCTTGGGTAAAAATATGTGCGTTTACTTGTACTTATTTGAAGGATAACTACATTCTTAACATTCATTACATTAATGATTAAAATAATATTGTTTAATATTAATAATAATAGAAATAATCCAAGCCTTCAATCCCTCAACAGCTTAACGCTAATTGTAGGGGGCTTTAGCAGACTATGAATTATTATTGGCGTCTGCGCTCGTGATGCGACTTATGATTTTTGTCTATTAGCATACGCTTAAATGAGAAAGTGCAACCACAGAAAGACTACCAGAACAGCGGGTCATCTGACTCTAGTGGCTTACCACTAAGCAATCAGTCGGTTGGTGGAAAATGATTATCTTGTTTAGCTAAACTAGAACGCTTTTCAATAATTTTATGCTTTAATATATCTAAAAGTAATATGCTTCTGTGATGGCATAATCTTTTCGAGAAAAGGTGAAGAAGAAAGTATCCCTCTTATCGATTACCTTTTAAACAGACAAGGCCTTTCTGCATCCCAAAAAATGCAAGATGGAATATCGCTTTATTTCGGAGAGGAGAATCACTATCGTCACTGTTTAGATTGTTGTTTTGTTTTGGACGTGTAATAATAAGTATAACCTGCGACTTCATCCAAAACAATAAAGTAAAATAAAAGAAAAACATGTGAAGGTTTCAACTCTATCTCTCCAGAACCTATCTGTTGCCGCGGCTGAGAGTTCCACCCGGCTTGAATCTGTTTCAGGGATGGGTAACAAAAAACTGTATTTAGGGACGTCACAGTGTTAAAAGAACCCTCAGACGCCGTCTAGTACTGAAGGTGGGTCGATGGTTTAAAAAACGAGCAACGTTAAGATTCGCAGGTGGCAAAGGAGAATATAGTCGTGATTAACTACACAAAATAAGCCTACTAAGTCTCGATTAATTTATTGTAAAGAAACCTTCAGAAGTTAAGCATATGATGAAGTAAAATTTGATAATAAAAGAAAAGAAAGAAAAGAAAATAGTGATAGATCGAATATATAATTCGTGCATGTAAATTAACTGTTACAAGTCAAAAGTAATTTTTGACATAATATTACGATATTAATAACACCAAGGAAATAAAAGAATATAAGATATAAATACGTAATTATAAATAAATAAATTAAATGACAATAACCCTCAGATATATGTATGTATATACGGTTAACAATAAGAAACAAGCAAATAATAATTAATTTTAATTAACTAACAAATAATTATAAAAATATTTGAACGGACAAAATATCAAAAGTATATGTGTTGTGCAAGTAAAAATTATAGAGTTTTTACTACATAAGAAATTTGGCAAGTAAAATTACTAATGCCGGGTGGCTGTACAAAAAACTACTAACAGCTTTCGCTAACGTTTCTGAACAAAAAAGCCGATAAAACGAAATTAAGCTTTGAAGTTATAATTAAAGAATAATAACTAATTTATTAAGATAATAATAGAGAAAAAATAAGTCAAGAAAATTAACCTTTAACAACAAGTATTCTTAAACTGCATTTATTACACTTAACGCGAGAAAGAAAACTAGTTTAACTAAATCAACGTTATTAAAAATCTTCAAATGTAGGACAAATTTCGTGAAATATTAATTATAAGTAATCTGTTTGACCTTATAGCTTCGCGGTTTCTGGAAAATTTGCTCGGACTGTGGTAAATTACAGTTCACCCGCTGTAAAAGTTGTCTTGATGCAATTATAAGGTATATAGTTATAAAAACGACTTAAATACTTAGGCAAAACACAATAGAAATTAATAATCGTCCAGGAAAGTAAGTGAGAAAAATTCTTACCCTAATAAATGTTTTTTTTTTAAAGTAAAACGTTACATGCTCGTGAAAACAAGAATGCAATTATGTATATAGATCCTCACGAATAAGTTATATTAAAAATATCACTCCTATGGTAGAGTGCTCATTAATACCATTACAAAAAAAGAAACGCTTCTAAAATCTCGATATTTCTAAATTACACCCTTCGCGATGCCAAAAGATGGTTGAGTCGTGCATCGAAACTTTTCCCGAACCTTGTTAGGTACACAACTATAAAAAGCGTTACGAGACGAGAAATGCGAATTTAAATCACATACGGGGTACGAACAAAAATACGTTTGACCAAATGTGGTGAAGATTTAGAAATAACCAATACAAACTATAAATTAATTTGAAATATTAGAAATAACAGAAGGAAAGTTACGATTAAAATTAATGTTAAAATTGACGACTCTATAAAGAAAATGTAATAATTATAAAACTGAATTTAATTTATGTGTTACGGGCACGTAACAAGCCTGAGAGATAGAAACAGAGACGGAGAGAACTCTCTTTCTTATATTAGATATCAAAAATTATTGAGGATGCAATCAAAGCAATTGATGGCATATCGATTATGATTATTTAAATGTAAAATTGGCCAGAGTCACTACTTGAGAACTTTGTGACTGTAATATACACGTATGTGTCTGAACATAGTACTCATTTCGTTAGGAAGTGCCAATCAAGAAAAATTTTCAACACTTTTTTTTTACTGCTCATCCATAATTACATAAGTAGCAATTTGCACAACGGAAAGTCAATTTCATCTAACTAATAATAAAAGTTCAGGTAGACGTAGAACGTTTTAACGTAAAATTAGCACCTTTCTTTAATAATTTCCATTTCCCGGCGGCGATGTTCTCCTACTCGTAACATTGTTCATTTTCGCTTTAATTATCCACTCGAGGTCGTGAATGTAAAAAAAATGCAACAGAAGCAATTGCAAAACTGTGCATTATGAACGATCAATACTAGTTTCCTAGATCGTAAAGCACTTCTTCCTATATGTACGAATAACAATCTAACTTGAAGGTCTTGTCGGCGTAAAATAAAACGTATAAACATAAAAATGTAATTAAATTCTGTTTTTATATTTTTAAGTACAAATATATCAAGGTAATGGAATATATGACTTTCTTTCGTGTTTGTTATTTTATTGCTGTAGAATAAATACTTGATAATATTTAAAAAATGGCTAATTTATATACATACAGAGTCAGTTACAGATTTTTAGCATCTATAGTTAATTTCAAAACTTTAAGAAAAAAGCTCATTCAAATAGAAGGAATTAGAATTCCCAATTAATTACAGTATTGGTTTTTAAAGTGTGTTCCGTGGAACCCCAGCATCCATCAATATTTGACAAGGACGCCGCGCAAAATCCTACTAAAAAAAACATTTTTACATTTTTTGTTAGGTACTGTATTGTAAGCTAATGTCGTGCCATCAAATTCTGGAATGCATCAACATGTGGATCTGCGGCAGACGTAGATTGTTGAAGATTATTCAGTGACGATATATAAACCCGGTCTGGCGGCATGGCAGATTATAGCTGATACGAGTAAGTGCAGTGCAGTAAAAATAAATTAATAGATAGTTTAATTTTTATGGTTTATTACTTTTTCGAGTTCGTTTATTAGTTAAGTATTTTCTAATAAATAAATTAGAGTTTATTAGATTTCAAAGCGTTACAAAGTCTTTTATTCACACGTGGCTCTCCAAAATAATATAACAGTATACAAATATAGCGAAAAAATGTGAGATAAATGAGAAATGGTCATTATAGTAAAGTGCTAATTCAGGTATGGCGTCATTATCACCCAACACTTCTCAAAATAATATGCTGATGGAACCCGAATAGTTCTATGGCATCAATGACAGATGGCGCTGCTCCTAGATGAAGCGCAACATAGTAAAATGTCTAACCAATAATACAAAGGGTACTAGGAAAGTTTTGCAATACAGCTTTGTTTATTTAATTTTTTCAAAGTAAATAAAATAGACCTCTCCATCCTCCGAAGCCAATCTTTAAACCAGTTGTGCCAAGTTTCACTAGGGAGTAAAGCATACTCGTTGTGCCAAGCCTGCTGAAGGTCCTCATCACTGGAAAACTGCTTCCCTTTTAGCTCCATTTTCACATGCGGAAACAGGGTAAAGTCGCAGGGAGCAAGATCTGGACTGTAGGGAGGGTGCTCGAGAAGTTTCAATCCTGTCGTGGTCAAATATTCCAATGACTTTAGGCAGGCACTGTTCAGTATACCACTTAGCTATGACTGTCTTCTGTGTGTTCAAAACAACGCGTTCCACAATTGCACTCGATTTGAAAAATATAGCTATAATTTTCTTCTTTACAGATCGGGATTTTCTGACAACTACGGGTGTGTCCTCATCATCAAAGACCCAAAGTTTGTTTTGAGTTTTGATATGTACTGGATTTCATGGTCGTGCACCTGTTTATACATTGGCAAAACAAAATGATCTGTCGGCACTCGTATTTCAAAGCATGAGTGTTGCACTAAGCTACTGCATATAGCTGATTCTACACTTACTGAGCATTATCTTGAAACCGGGAACCATATCCAATTCAATTCTGTCAAAATCCTGTCTCGAAATAGTCACTACTATGTCCGAAAAATCCGTGGATTAATAAAAATCTCAAAACACCTCAAAAACCTAAACCGTAATGAAGGCTATCCCTTACACAATGCCTAGTAACCGTAACGCTCTATAGATCCGACACTTCTACAGAAACCCATCCGCTGCGGTTTACGCCAATTTTAGTGTAACAACGACAGCAGTAGCAGCAGTTAAGTCCTGAAGATGTCTCGTGCAAGTGGAGACGGAACGTACAGAGCACGGAAGGAGGTTTACGCCAATTTCAGTGTAACAACGACAGCAGTAGCAGCAGTTAAGTCTTGAAGATGCCTCATGCAAGTGAAGACGGAAGCCAAGACGAAGTAATCATGGACAACAATCGCGGAAGCCTACAGTCAGATTAATAATGTTGAAGGTTTCTCTAAGGATATATAATTAAATAATTTTTTCTCATAGAAACAGTTGAGATTGTATTGAATACATGTAATAGAATAGATACATTTCTGGACATTGAATAACTTTAGTATAAAGGTGATCTACATTATAATTTATTATTATTATTATTATTATAAAACAGTGTACACATTGTTAAGTGGTAATGTAACTTCCTTCGATACTGCAAATTTTCCATAATAAGAAACAATCAAGAGGAAGGAAAAGCGTATGTTGGGTATATCGTAAATTACAAAATTATTGCAAACGATTGGTAGAAAATTAAACGAATTTAATAAGTACCGTAGGCATTAAAGCATACAATGTTTCAGAACTCACATGAAGGGTCGTATAAAGTAATTTTAGTGAAACCGTTATGTATGTATATCGTGAAAGATGTTCATGCGTCATACAAGAAGATAAATGTCTTGTACTTTCATTATTAAAGGTCACTTCCACACCTTCCTTTATACAGCTAAAATAAAAATAATTTATTTAATATGGCCAATCATCAAGTGCACAGTACCTTCCGAAAATACTGGAGGGTAATTAAATTATTTAATGTGAATCATCGCTCATTTTCAGGGATTTATAATAAATTGCTTTAATAATTGTTTGGGATATTCTGTAAAAAGAAATATAAATTTTTCTTTCTGTAAGATGTAATCTATTTTTTGATGTAAATCTAGCTTCGAAAAAATGTTGAGTTTTGTGTAATTGTAGTGAAATATAGCTTCGTACCTGGTATTCATGAACATATTTTCTTCTTCTCTGAAAAACATTTAACAAGAAAGGCTTTCTCAGAAATACAGTAATAAGGCAGAAATATAAAAGTAACAATTTATTTTGATAGTAAGGGAACAGTATCCAGAATTGCAGGAATTTTAAATGTATCTATATTATTTTATTATATCTTAAATTTATGCTCTTGTTACATTATAATATATATTTTCGACTTTATTAATTTTCTAATTTAATAATATTCTTTTCTGCTGATCTTAAACCTAAAATTTAGTGAACTGTTAGAAGTAAAACAAGGTAAATGTCCCAATTTCTAACATTGTCCAAAATTTTGGTACTTTCAAAGATTAATTTAAAAAATAAAAATAATATAATCAAATTTTTATTTACCATCTATGTTTGCATTTCTTAAATACTGATAATATTCGATTTTATCAACTCATTCTGGCGAATGATTGCAAATGTTAATAAATGTTGTTTGCAACATCTATACCTCCTTCTTTTGAGGTGAACAAGTAATGAATCATTGTAAAAATATAATTTATAAAGGGAAACAAATGATGCTTACCGAATTTACCATTTATGGTATTTGCGTACATATTAAAACTCGCAGGATAAAGTAAAAATTGTAATTTTAGCTATTAATTGAGGAGGTGTCAAAATCATGGCCAACTTATTAAATAAGTGTTCAGAATTTGACAAAAAGTGTCAAGTTTTGACACAAGCTGCACTTAGTAAAGCTATTCTATTTTGCTTCCCAGTACTGTAAAAATTCATTAACTTAGGAAGGGTATTTGTCCTATTACAGAAAACATACGAGGTGTGGCAATTAAATAACGAGACTGGTGGTAGAAACGTTATTAATTGCAAATAAACTATATTTACCTTTTATCCCCTTTAACATACACTCCTACCCAATCTATACACCGCTGTATACGTGTCTTCCATTCTTCAAAACAATGCTGTGGTTCACCAGTTGTCAGCCTCTTTAACAACTCTGCCGTTTTTGCTTTACATTTTCAACAGATTGAAAATGTGTTCCTTTTAATGCACTTTTCATCTCTGGAAACAGATAGAAGTCACATGGTGTGAGATCTGGCGAATATGGAGGATGATCAAACATAGCAATGTGTTTGTCCGCTAAAAACTCCTCCACACATAGGGCATTGTGAGCTGGTGCGTTGTCCTGATACAGAATCCAGGATTTGAACATCCACAAATCCGATCTTTTCTTCCTTACTCTTTTCCTCAGCTTGATTAAGACTTCTTTGAAGTATTTTTGATTAACGATTTAACCCTCAGGTACAGTCTTTGATGTTAAGAAAGATCAGCATTTTCTTCAACTTCGGCTTGCTCATTCAAACGTTTGTGCTATTCAAAAACTTGCGTTCGGGACATAACATTTTAATTTGACAAGGAATTTTAGGTTAATTCGCTACTCGATTTTTATGTCAACCATTATCACGGCATTACTAACAGTGTCCTTTATAATTAAAACTCAAAAGTAAACAGAAGTAAACAGAAAAAGAGAGACGAAACTACGAGTTGTTGCTTGAGAACTATCAAGGTCAATGACATTCTAATTACAGCTTCGCCCGGCGCGGCTGTGCGATGGAAGGAGCGCAGTCTCTTTACTTAATTATCATACCTTGTATTTCATACACATGTTTCCTGCAAACATAATAATTAATGCATTTAGTTATTGCTCCTAAATTTCTATGATAAATGGCCGTTATCGAATCACCCTTACATCCATTAATATTGACTGTTTGGTGCCGTTTACACGCTGGCGGCATCTTCGGTCCTTATTTCTTTCGAAATGAGGAAGGAGCTGCCGTTACGGTGAATGGCGAGCGCTATCGAGCCATGCAGACTGAATTTTTGTTTCCAAAAATTAATCAGCTGAACATCAACGACATTTGGTTCCAACAAGATGGCGCAACTTGCCATACAGCGCGCTTAACAATCGATTTATTGCAAAATCAATTTGGTGACAACTTTATTTCCAGAAGTGGTCCTGTTCCCTGGCCCCCTCGTTCGTGCGATTTAACGTCTCTGGATTACTTTTTATGGGTTTATGCCGATAAGCCAGCAACTCTTGAAGCATTGGAAGCCAATATTCACGCCACCATTAACGCCATACGGCCAGATTTATTGGAAAAAGTAGTCAAAAATTGGACTGATCGAATAGACTATGTAACTCGTAGCCGCGGCGGACATACGCCGGAAATCATACTTAAAAAATAAAAGTCATGAAATTATCTACCAGATTATAATAAAAAAAATTTCATTCCAACAATATTTCTGTCTTGTATTATCATTTTAAATTCTCAAGCTCTTAAAAAAACACCCGCTACCTTATTTATGTCTAATGTCTCAGGAATCTCTCAGGAAATACCAATATTACAATGCTTATGTCATTTGTTTTACTAATATTGGTAATTTATAATCAAATCTCATACATATGTTACTTACAGACATTTCTGTTTATTACTTCCTTTTCACAAAACTAGAACACGACGAATTATTTTTTCCTTTGCTGATTATCTGTTGCGATTTCATGGATCGATGACCAGTAATCAATGCTGGTAGCACTACACACGCCGGATGTTATGGATTTCGACAGGTTCTACAGAAACAATTAACACTTTCGTCACATCATAAATAAATATACTGTTATGAATCTGTTTCTTCCGATTCAGTAAAACAAAAAAATTCTTGAAACCATTAAGCAAAGCTTTTGCTAAATTTGACGATAGCGCGGGCGTCCTTTCTAATGTCTTCACGCTTAAAAAGGGAAAGGTTTAATGTACTATAAATGTGTGACACAGATTAATATATGCAACGTGCATTAAATACATAAGAAGTATTTCTGCCCATTTTCTTTTTCATCAAGTTGGCAGACTAAATCAAGTGTATTCAACGAGTTTGTAAAATGCATGTATGATTTTGAAAGGACGTAAATTAATAACTGGGTTAACTGTCGTGTAAAGGAAGAAAAAGAGGAAATTTAATTACCTCTATTTTAGTGAAAATATAACGGATATTGGCGTAAGTTAATACCAAATAAAGTTACTGTGCAGTAATTAACTATAATTGAATTAATGTTAGACCATTAACGCAAACTTTAATATAATTTAGATGATAGTACATGCATGTTAATTTACGGTAAACAAAACATACAGTCGTGGTAATGTATAAGTTTATAATTTATTGTGGAAACGGTTTTCTTAAAAATTGAAATAGGAAAACGTTTCGAGTAGACTTTAATAACTGGTAGTCATTATGAATGCAATTGTTCTAGCTTTATCGGTACTATAAATTAATAAAAAAATTTCTCTGCCGTAAACAGCCAGACTTGCTCTTTTTGTAAGCGAAATTAACGGCATCATCTGTCGGTAGGAGATTAACCTTCCTAAATAATCTAAAAATTTCATATTTAGTTCACCAGTAACAAATATATGAGGTATTTATGTGACAGTGGTTTGATTACCTCAGTTGAAAATACATAAGAATCAAGGAATCAATACCAAGTTCTTTATCAAAATGGGTTAAAAAATTCTTTAAAGGGTTAAAACCGCCCGCCTATGTAGATAATTGTTTATATGTACGCATCTTTTTAAGTGGTACCGATGATTTAGAGGAGGCAAAGGGAACGTGTATGGAACGCTTATCACCATACACGTTCAACATGTATGATTTCGTTACAACTTTAAAAGAATCTTTAGTAAGATTCATGGAATTGGAAATTTGCACCCAAGGGAACAATTTATCGTCTATTAAGCGAGAAAGTTAATTTTCAAAAGGTAAATTCAATGTTTGACGTCGACGAACGAATAACTCATTATTGCACCGAATTGATTGTTGTGAAGACATTATTGAAGAAGCGCAAAGAAAAGAAAATCTAAAAGTGATTGTAACTGGTATTTAATCATGGTGCTTCCAAAACGCTCTAGAAACACAGCATCTACGTACTAAATGCTGTCCGTATATGAAAGAAAGTCGAAAAATTTACTAATTGTTGCACCGAATTGATTATTGTGAAGACGTTATTGAAGAAGCACAAAGAAAAGAAAACGTAAAAGTGACTGTAACTGGTGTTTAATCATGGTGTTTCCAAAACGTTTTAGAAACAAAGCATCAACGTATTACATGCTGTCGGTAGATGAAAGAAAGTCGAAAAATTTCAAAATAATGCTCACGGCTTTTTACAATTCCAAGGCGGTTATTCACAGAGAATTCTTTCAGAGTGGTGCTAATATCGAGAACCCATAGTTCATTAATTGTCACTGACTTTTTGAGAAAAAATCAATTCATTTTTGCTACTACATCCACCTATTCGCATTTGAGCAGCATTACTAAACGCATCTCTTAGTACAAATCTTCAGCTGTAGTAACTCTTGTTCATCTATTTATTACTAAGGCTGCAGAAACGAGTGCTTTCGCAGTAGCGTACAGCACAGTTACTATCAATATTAAAAATAATAAATGTAGTTACTTACTATTTTAGTTCTTTTTTCTTCTGATGTAAAGTGACGCAAAAATTCGCTGTAGTATTGTGTCATTAGTATGCCTTCCAGTACTGTGTGTCATACTCCTACGGCGAGGTGAAAATATGTTGATGTATTTGGAAAAGTAGCGTTTTGCGTGTAATGATTGCGATGTTCGCGAATTTAAAAAGGACGTTCGCATCATATTCGCACTCTTGGTTTTCAGTTAAACTCTTGTCTATATGCACTATAGTTTGAAAATTGAGATTCTTATTTATAACGGCACACAATTTATCGGTTGTTAATATTCCTATACTATCTGTTAGATTCCCTAACGAGGCTTTTTAATATACAATATTTAGCGCTTGATGTAATGACAGCTTGGTGTTCTATAATTTGGAAATAGTATCTAAAAGAATTGAATAATTTTCAGTAATTTCGGTATCCCAGCCGCAGACTTACTGAAATTGCTTGAGCATCTTGGGGATTTAAATTTAAGATACAATTTAATAATGTGTAAAAATTTCTCATAATATAAAACAGCTTCAAGCCACGCTGCCCTTCTCCTCAATACCGGTTGTGGTGGCTGAGGAATGTCCGGACAAGCCTGTTTAAACTCACGAATGCGTTTTGGAGATTTAATAAAAACTTTTTGGTAGAAATTATAAATTGGTCTACTTTTGGATAACTGTTTCTAATAAATTGAGCTACAAGATGACATGGATGGAGTAAAGAGGTTACATGAAGCAATTGAGGATAAGATTGTTTTAGTAGCTTCCCAGATTTAACCATATTCGAACCCTCACCTGTAACCAATATTACAAGTTGGGTTGCCGATATATTGAACTTCCCAAAAGTATGTTTTATAGTTTTGCTATACTTGCCGCTTTAGTCTTCTGTAATATACTACTACGTAAAAGAAGAGCCAAGGAAATCTCACCGGTTTTTAAAGTGCACACTAACACATTTAAAATACTCTTCTTTCTTGAATTCGTTGTTTCATCTGTCGTCAGCCATATTTTTTAATCTTTTAACTCTGCTTTTATTTGATCCGTAATCGTATTTTTACCCGAGGAAAATTATACTGTCATTGACCACTTGTTCGCAATCTCCATTTCGGAACGTGCTTCGCGTAAAAGTTCCGAAATTCTTCATTGTCTACAATATTTCGCGGAATGTTGCACACACTTAACATAAAAATAAAGTCGTATAGAAATTTATAATATAGTACATCACGCTACGCATTTAACCGGTGTTGTTTACTATTAACATGTCTTTTACACACAAAAATATTGTATGGTAAAATGTTGATGTTGCAAACAATACATTTAATAATAATGCCCGTGTATTTTAATGTTGAAAATCAGTTAAGAAATCTATTAACACTCGTTGAACTTACAAAACGCCGTCGATTCGCCATCATCAATTTAATTCAGCATTCATACACATACCATACGCATATGAATCTTGACTTCGGGTATATCTGACCGCTTTCGAACTATATCATCGCCGCAAATGAGTGCGCACTCGTTTTTACAGGCTTACTTATTACACATGAATGTTATCTGAATTATACCACTTATTTCTCGATTAATTAAATTATTTAATATATTTACTTTGGAGGGTGATTCAATATTTTTTTTATATTACTACTGCAAGAAAATTAGCGATAATTAAAAAAAACAATATATTGATATCTGCATCTGGGTTTCCGGACTGGAACCGCGTCACTTGTTATCTGCCGACGTTTCGTTTCTGTACGTACGTTTCTGTTTTTCGTCTACGTACTAGATTAATATATTGGTAACAAAAAAAAATTTAAAACAAAGATAACCACATAAGTTATGATAATATTTGGTATATAATATTTTAAAATGTTGAGATTCTGTTTAAACTACAATAAACTTTTATACTTTTACAGTTGTGGGCAAACAACACTTAACAAAGCCTGTAGAAGTAGAGATAATGAGACAAAGTCTGTAATAAAATAAGTTTAATAACTTATGACATCACAGCAATTTACTTAAATAAATTTCAGAAGACTTCTATATATATACAAGTCTATTTGCTCAATAATTATGATATCTTAGTAACTTACTTAAATAAACTTCTGGAGGCTCCTTGTATTCTTCATGGATCATTGGCAAGTGGAAGAGCAAATACGTAAAATTTACAAGAAAACACACAAAATATAATAAATATCATAGCAGTACAATCTTTTGTATTGCTTTGTTTAAACAGTGACTATGGTTATTAAGGAAATATTTTATATTTAAACTAAAACATAGTCTCTATTTACTGTAGAAATAAACTTACCGCCAAGTTCTAAATCAAAGAACTTGCAGGTTATTTCAATATGCAAAATGAAAGACGCTCGTTTCATTTATATTACAAATTTGAAGATTAAATTTAATATATGCAGACTTACATTATAGTGGAAGATCATTTTTATATGGAAATGAAATTCCTACGAAATTATTATAATTCGTACTTTTAGTTATGCTGATGTAAACAGTTCAAGCGGAACGATGGACGCATTTACTGCTACTATTAATATCGTACGCGGAGTGTAATTGGCGTTATGATAATGTAAAGCCAAGAATCGCATGACAATAGCATAAATTTGTCAAATTACATTATTTTGTATTGAGATTTCGATTGATTTTTAATAATTGCCGTTAAACAGTAATATTGTTTTAGTAGAGTATATATTAGCAGCATTTTTTAAATATAAGGCGCCCTATACACTAATTCATCACCTATCTTGTTAGAGTTGTTTTACATTATAAAAGGACAGCTCAATTTTAGTTCAATTCGACTTTGTCGAAAAACATTTATTACCTTTTTAATACCTAATCAGACAGCGTTTCAGTAGACAGCAAGTAAGGGCTGCAATGTGTTGGGTACACTCGCTAAAGGGAGTGGATCACAGGACAAAAGTTTAAAAGATGGCGAAGCTGAAGAACTGTTTTAAAATATATTGTTTAAATGGGTGCTAGAAGCGTTGTAAATGTAAAATTAACTATATCCCAAGCCTGGAGAATATTTTATGAATTTACCTCTGTTATTGCCAAAAATCTTACCTTTGCGTTGAGTGGGCGCAATGTAGGCAGCACAAGCATGGAAAATGCAGTCATAATACAGAAGCCAAGATGAAATAACCATGGACAACGACCGCGGAAGCGTACAAACCAAATTTGATTTCTTATTTTTCATTTCTATAGCATCTTTCGGTAGGGACCTGGTCGAGAGTTGAGAGCGTTAACAATTCATTACTTAGTGTACTAATGGATACCAATGGTTGTTCTGAATATCTGGTGCGTCCTGTTGGGGACGCTATTTGACGACCCTTGACAGTTTTCTTTTTCGTTTGGTTCCCAGTTCCTCCGATGAATGTTTCGTGAAGTGTTTTGTACATTGAACTTTTAATCTTCATTTTATTTTAAAATTTTTTCAATGTGATTGACGTAACACTCAATTTTGAACGGAAATTCTGTTTACTTTGTATAAATTTTATTTTGTGGCTAGTTTCCGGATTCCAAGTGTGCTTTCCTACTGAGTTCCCTGGGAAACTATTCTTGCCGTGCTGGGTCATAACAAAACAAAAGAAAGGCACGAGTTTTCAAAAGTTTTTGAGGACAAAAAGGTTTAAAGTCAGTGAATCCTAGCTTTAGGCATTTGTAGGCTCATCGAAATGATTCTTTCACTAATTAAATAGTGTTGCTTATTGTTATGGGTATAAATATACGATTGCAAAATATGTAAATGCGAATTAGAAGATATCGCATTGCAAATGCATGCGAATCGATCAACGAATGTTTTTTAATTGAGAATGAGCTAAATGCATGTACAAATTAAAGTCGCTAGTTTACACAGCTTTTTTAAAACAAACTACGCTTTCTTCTTTTACTTGAAGATATTTCCTTTTTTGCAATTGTAAAAACAAGCAATAAAATCTCAAACGTGTTCTACCGGGAGAATTATGCAAAAAATTACGTTGCACAGTAGCCAAAAACAAAGACAAAAAACGAGGATACCAAAGCATATCTGTCACATTCTCATAATTGATGTAATTTATTACAGTTGAATAGAGCACACGCGCAAAAAAAGATGAACTTCCAGTATGATTAACCTTCATTTCGCGAACTCCATGGCATTTTAAATGAATTTAGATACAGATCAGGCGTACCTTTAGTGAATATAACTGTGTCTTTGTACACAATTGCCATTAAAAATGACAGAACATAAATAAAATCATACTAATCAGGCGGTGTACTTCCCGGTAATTTTTTTTTGTTTGCTATGTGGTAATAACGATGCGTGTGTACGTGTGTTCACCCGTTGTTGAATACATTTTATCCTAGATCTGCTCCGTTCTACTTTTGAATTGTTACAAAAATTAATTTTTTCACGGACTTTATCTGATTGCACCCACATTACTTGAGGCAATCACAATTCTACGTGGTGCGCTCTGTTATGCCGGACCAAGAGTTCGCTCTCTTGGTGAATAACAAGCATTTTTTTCGCCTTGACTGACGACGATCTCATTGAAAATAGAGAAAGGACACGTTGAAACTGGCAGTAGCCGTAAGCTGTAACTTTAAAATTACTCATTGGTTGGTCATTACAGGCTGCCGACTGAACCGCATTTTATCTTAACGAGTCCAGTGATTTCGATAGACACGATGTGAGAAAAGAACAGTCCCGGTTTCAGGTATTATTATTTTAAACTAAAGCTATTACAGCAATAAATTCAATTACAAAACTAGTTACACAGATATTAGGTGTACCAAAATAATTGGCTGTGACGTAGTTACATTTTTGGAAAATTTTAATTTCTTCTGTTGTCCCATATTGTTTGTTTTCTTTTTAGTGTCAAAATAGTTCCATTATACGAGGGAGCGTTTTTATATTCGCGGAATGAGCGGGTTGTAGAGGGGTGAGTAGGCGCATTGGGGGCGTGGCCTGTGCAGCGACTCATGATTAGTATAAATACGAAGTTTCATTGTTATTAGACAGTTAGTCTTTGAGCTATCGTCAACCAAGTAACATAATCAGGAGTGAAAAGTGAAATATGGAAAAAATCGAATATCGTGCCGTTATAAAGTTCCTTACCAGGCAAGGAAAATCAGTCGCGACCATAATGAATGAGATGTCATTGGTTTACGGCGACTCTTGTCCAGGAAAAACCATGGTGAACAAGTGGCATAGTTTATTTAAACAAGGAAGGGAATCCTTTGAAGACGACCCGAGGCCAGGCAGGAGCATTGAGGTGACCACGCCAGCGCTTATCCAAAAAGTTGAACAAATTGTACTCGAAGATGCTCGACTGAAGAAGAAACAACTCGCAGAAATGGTTGGAGTATCCGATACAACAATTTTTAAAATCCTACACGATCATCTCGGCATGTCTAAGGTCAGCGCAAGATGGGTGCCGAGAATGCTCACGCCGCCGCAAAAACAACAGCGCGTAGAGTGTTCGCGTGCATTTTTGGACCTCTGTAATGAAGACAAGGATGGTGTATTGAGTGGAATTGTTAGTGGAGACGAAACTTGGGTTCATCATTATGAACCTTAGTCCAAACAAGACTCCATGCAGTGGCATAAAAAGGGCACAGCACCTCCCAAGAAATTTAAAGTGTCACAATCAGCTGGGAAACTCATGGCAACGGTATTTTGGGACTCAGAAGGAATATTGTTGATTGATTATAAAGATAAAGGTATTTCTATAACCGGAGAATATTACGATTCAATATTAGAGCGACTAAAAGAAGCCATATGCTTTTGCACGACAACGCGCCCGTCCACAAGAGCCGCGTTGCGTTAGCTGCTCTGCATAAGGTGGGCTTCGAAATTGCGAATCACTCACCCTACAGCCCACACCTGGCCCCGAGTGATTATTACCTGTTTCCGAAAATGAAAAAAGAGCTGCGGGGTAAAAAATTTACTGCCGATGATGAAGTCAAGGAGGCAGTTTCGGCGTATTTTGCAGATAAAGAGAAATCATTTTTTTATGAGGGTATAAATAAATTAATTGAAAGATGCGAAAAATGTATCCGTCTTGCAAGTGAATATATTGAAAAAGAAAAATAATTTGGTTTTTTTATTTCCACCCCTTGTCCCCCATTCCGCGAATATAAAAACGCTCCCTCGTACGTAGATATATCAAATGATTTTTCGTGATTGTTTTGCATTGGGTTTGTAAGCATCATTTATATTTGTTTACAAATTAAAAAAAAGGAATCTTTTAATGCTTCATTAATTAGACAGGCCAACTATGAAAAATTTTTTTTTATAAATTTGGCTTGAATTCGAAAATGAACTTTAAAATTCTACAGGAGGTAAAGTTTTCTCGCAGTTTACTTTACGTTATTTATGCATTGTAAGCGTATAATAATACCTTGGTATCTACACCTAATTAGTAGTAAATGCTCAAAGCACACTTTTGAGTATCTCCGTGACTAATACAAAAAAAATCACGGAGGCATATATTTTCTAATCTGCAGGTGCATTTTTTACACTCGCATTTAAATTTCTTTCCTGACAATCTTGGAGCTGTAAGTGAGGAACAAAGGGAGCGTTTCCACCAAGATATAAAGGAGATGGAGAAACGGTATTAAGGTCGTTGGAATGTCAATATGATGGGATATAACTGTTGGACCCTTCTACAAATAACTCCAGAAGCATCATATAAAAGGAAAAGCTATACTCGAACTTTTACCGTGAAGAGGTTGAGGAAATACAAAACTTTAGATTAATAAGGAAAAAACTGTTCATATTCAAACTTACACTACCATTGTAATAATCAAATGTTAAATTTTTCAATTATACTCTGATAATAAATTACGTACCTTTAAATCTTAACTATATATTTTAATGCTATTATACCCAACAAAAGATAAGGATTGACAATTTGGATTCAGCACACCAAAATACATAAGAAGCAGGTCGAACTTTGAAAAGGTTTTTAAAAAACATTTATTGGTTGGCCTGTGTTATGCAGTCAACACAATGACCATGTAAATAATAAATAAAACAAGAAATTATTCTTACAAACTATGCATTATTAAATCAATCAAGACTGTATATACATATATATATATATATATATATATATATATATATATATAAGTATATGAACAGTCTGTCGCAGAGAAAACCGATCTTTTTAAAAATAAAAACAAAAGCGTGCTATTTTGGTGAAAGTCATTTATTTTATTCAAAGTAGTCGTCTTTATGGTCAATTAACATGTCGAATGAATCTTTAACTTCACCTTTAGATATGTCCTTCATGATCGTTGCCGACACCTTCTTAATGGCTTCGACGTCGGCATAACGCTATCATTTCATCATCTTTCATTGGCGAATGTAGCCTGGATAATAGATAGAAATCACAGGGACCAAATCGGATGAAAACGGTGAATGGTAGATGGTTAAAATGCCATTTGTTGTTAGAAAATCAGTGATAAGCGTCGAGCGATGAGATGGTGCATTATCATGTAACACACGACGAATACGCGCCAAAAGACGCCTCATAACAAAGATAATATATAGCATTGACTGTTTGGCTAGTTGGTATAAACTCTTTGTGCACTATGCCTTTCGAATCATAAAAACAAATCAACATTGTCTTCACTTTTGACTTCTCCAAACGTCTTTTTTTCGGTCTCTCTTCGCTTCAGAACTTTGAGAATCGGTCCCTGGATCGTATTGAAAACACCACGTCTCATCGCCAGTTACAATAGAATACCGGAAGTTTTCGCCCGTTTTTGAGTCTTTAATTAAGTCTGTACAATGTTGAAATCGGAGCAATTTTTTGTCATCAGTTAGTTTGTGTAGTACAAACCTTGCACAAATCTTTCTCAGCCACAAATTATGTGTCAAAATGTTGAATCTTTGGAAATGTTTAATTCGATTTCCACGTATCGCGTTGAGGATTTCGGCTAATTTCTGAAAAATTCACGCGCAAATTCGATGTTACTTTCCGGAATCACAGATTTTTTTACACCAGAATGTTCGTCGCCATTTATGTCCATACGATCGTCTTTAAATTGTTTTGTACCACTCATACATACTCGTACCTGATAAAAACGCATCACCATATGCTTGTTTCATCAAATTAAACTTTTCAGTAAACGACGAGTTTAAAACAGAACTTCATATTTGCTCTTTATTCAAAATTTATTTTTTGATCAAGAAAATTCTGCAATTTTCTCTGCATGATATTTTGACATAACATTGTGTACATTCGGTCATTATATACGTGGTGTACATTCGGTCATTATATACGTGGTGTATGGGTTTAGCATACTATATAGCTCCACAAGTTTCGCTTAAAACTGTTTTGCTCTTTTTTTTTTTGAAAATCTAACTGTTCGTATCAATTTCCCATTTTGGCTTTTACCGTTTATGCATGACATTCTTCTTTTGTAAATACTAGAACTAACTTTTACAAAATTATAATAATTTCATTTACCAATTTATTCTTTCATTTATTGAATAATGAATATTATTGAGCTTAGATTTAAATAGTTTTTATAATTTTAGTTTGAGCTGTTCATTAATTCTACATTAGAAATAATCGCTAATGCGTTATTTTGGTTTATACTCATGCGATAGCTATCCATTGACTTCCTGTATACATGTAGGTTTATTTTGGTATCTTCTGACTTTGAAATTACTGTCATGTCATTAATAACTACAGTTCAGACTCTCTATTCTCTTCATTTTTCATTTGTGTTTCGCATCTCTTCATTTAATATCTGGTTTTTCTAGAGGTTTTATCGACAATGTGCTTAAAACACATCCCCGTTTCAAACCTTTTGTTGTCTCAAACATTTTAGATGGCGTTTGCTTAGATCGTAACGCAGTTTACTTATACGTATGAGCTCTGTACACGACCTCTGTATGTTCTTGTAGTCTTTTTTGTTGGTTGTCTATTTTACATACGTAAAGTCGTTTTTTTCTAGATGGTTCCTCAGCTATCTGTTTATAATTCCGAAAGTGAACTTTATTTAACATTTAAATAGTCATTGTAATTGCTGCAAGCAACAAACTGGCTTTGCTGCTTATTTGGTCCTGTTCGTATAATTACAAATCTGACATTAATTGCCACATATTAAAAATTCTTTCGTTGCATATACAATAAAGTCAAATAATAAACCTTTCTCGTTTTAATCATAAAAAACGTTAATACATTTTGACAAATATTTGGTGCATTTTCTACAATATTTTACTGTTATGAGTATATAAGAGTCACTCTATTTAATTAAACGAAAACAAATGGGTTTTATGTATGAATTTATTATATGAATTAATTATATTTTATATTATACAAGTTCGTTGTTTAACCTGGTTGCTTGGATAACCTGGTTTCGGCCCTGAAAATATGTACCAACTGACTGTATTGATGTGAGTTGAGAAACTACTTCAGGCTGCTTTAGTAGGTGCATAAACAATAAAAATGCCTGTCTATTTATATGAAAACGTTCCTGCCATTTCACTTGCAGATGTGGAATTGCGTAACGTCTCGTTCAATAAACGTAAATATTTATTTTATTGATACGTGGTCAAGTTAATTGGGACAATATATTATTGTAAACTTTAACATTTAACTTCTGTTTTGACTGAAATACTATAGATACAGTTATAGATGTATACAGGAAGAAATGTGTAATATAACTTGGCGTTGCAATAATAAATCATAATTAAATTAAAATGTAATTATAGCTTTTTATTTTTATTACTTATTCACTTTAGTGTTAACACGGCATTGCACATTTTTTTAAGAATAGTTTTGATTTTAATCTGGCTATACTAATTGGATTAGTGGGTTTGACTAGATCTCGTTTATATGTATTTTTTTTAATTTTTTTCTTTTATAATGAATTGTAATAATAATAAATCTCTTTTATACTTGTATATATATACAAATCTACTACTTTCACATTAGGCTTTAACAATATACATATTGCTGTGATATGTACTATGAAATATTGAATAAAATTTGAGTGCTGATATTAAGATTTGCTCACAGCACAATATTTAATTATGGGATTCTTTTGTAAAATATCAATAGGGTTGAGTTAGTGTTCTTTGGGACCAATAAATTCTAGCATTCAGTTAACACAAAGGTCAGATAAATAAAATAAGAAGTTATTCTTACAAACTATATTTTATTAAATCAATCAAAACTGAATATATACATATAGGAGGCGTGTTTTTTAAATAAGGGCCGTTTTGTTGTATACACAAAGTTGGTGATGCGCGTACCGCAATGAGTGCATGCGTCGTGTCCCAGCATTTCTTTGGGAACAACTGTGCTCAGGTGCAGCTGTGTAGGTAACCTGTACGGTCTGTTTTGTGTCTTTAAAATGTTCAAGATTATCTAATCACCTGCTCCGAGCGAGGTACGGTCAGTGATATCTTTTTTGTCGGCAAGAAACATATCGTCTGCAGACATTCACCGGCAGATTTGTGAAGTTTACGGAGCTACTGCCATGTGTAAAGGAAAAGTGCGTAGAGACTTCAAAGCTGGCAGCGACAACGTTCATGATGACTGCCGCTCCGGTCGCTCATCTGTGATAATAGACGATATGGTGGTTTCAGCTAAAGCGAAAATGCTTTCGAACAGACGCTTCACCACAAGCACTCTTTCAAATGACTTTCCGTGACCTCTTGGTTATCACAAGTTTCTATAAAAAGGCTATTCAAAATCTAGTTGTAAAGTTAAACAAACTTGGTAGCTATGTCGAAAAATAGAGAAATATATGTAGACTCTGAATATAAATTTGGATTTTGAAAATTTTCTTTCGTTTGGTTTTTATTTTTAAACGTTCCTTACTTAAAAAACACGCCTCGTATATACATAAATGAAATATATGAATAATCAAAGAAATGTCTACCAGAATTATATTAAGAAATGACATAAATAATGACTAATAATGGTTTAAAACAATTTAGACTTAGCTTTATTTAAATTTGAAAACCTTAGTTTTCAGAACAATTAAATCAAAATTTTTGGATTATAAATGGATAGCAAAAAAAAATAAATAATGGCCACGAAGGTGATGAAGGAATACGTGTGTATTTGTAGAGAGGTACGTCTCTGGCTTATTACGTCGTAGGTCTGGAGGTCTGAGATTCAAGTTCGAAGACCTGTTATCCGGGAAGGTTTTTCGTGGTTTTCCCTTCTCGTTTAAGCAAATCAAGACTCAAGGCTCCCAGTACTTGGCGTTAAGATGTTGAGGGATATGGAGGCATAGATTATTATCACTATATGCTGGTTACTCATAAGCTGGCCTAGTAACTCTCGGAATTGCTTTCTGGGATATCCCGTATATTGGACCAGCTCTTGTAGTGGAGTGTCCAAGTGTCCTGTCCGGGAACAAATAGGTAGATGGACCAAGGTTGAACATGAAACACATCCAAGCAAAACTTTTACTGTGAAGAAACCAACTTAAAATAATAAGAGATTATGCGCCCACCTGACATTTACTGAACACATTTGGTAGATCTAATGGAGGCCTTAGTTGAAGTTTTGTGCAATGGGAGTATAGAGACGATCAACAGCATCTAGCAAAAATGTAAGGCATTAGATCATACAAGCCATCCATAGACAACATAAGACTGCAGTGCTTTGAGGACTATCACCGTCGAACGACTTCTAAAGGAAAAAAAGAAAAGGCCAATGATAGAAGCTAGATAAATTCATCAGCTAAAAGAAAGGAAAAGATAAGGATTCATTAAATAAACAAGATGATGGTGAAAATTGACTGGAAAATAAGTAGAAAATATAGAAAAAAAAGTAACCCCTTTATGAATAGAAGAAATAGCATAAAACCCATAATTAAATTAAGTCGATTTATTTCGCGTACATTGTGTAATAAAAAGATTACAGCCATGTGAATATTGTCTTGTAGAAGACACAACTTATTATAATTACAGGTACCCAAATGCAACACCTTAGTCGAATTAATAATTTTAAAATTTCGTTGCAAGCAATATCGTTATATGTTATATAATAATAACAAAAACTACTTCAGTTCCACACTTACATTTATTATATTATTAGTTATGTCAATTAGCGCTAATATTTGCATAAAGCACCTAATAAAATTAACATTTAAACCGCATTCCAACCGTCTGAAGTTAAGTTTGATTTTATGCATAATTAGTGTAGAGCTTAATTAATGTGAAAAGCCAGGTAGATGTGTTATTTTTATTGTTCTTGCGAAGTAGAGATATGTATATAAGGATGTACTCATTACATAGATATAGTTAGTTAATATTGTATGTTACCAATCTAGTCTTTGTAATGTGTGACCACATTCCATGAAAGTGTTTGGTGCTAGCAAAAAATTCCGAATGGTAATGGAGGAACTCCGCAGGAAATACTTTCAGATATAGATTTAAGCACATATAATTCTCCGTTGGATATAATCAATATTTCTATCATTGAATTTTTATAGTAAGTAAACCGTTTTATATTGATCATATACATTGATTTATATATAAATGGAAAATGTTAATTATGTAATAATAATAATAATATTAATTGTTAGGTATACGAGGTGTGGCTAGGAAATAACCTGATTGGCTGTTTTGGTGGTCCCATATTTGGACAAAGCTATGTCCGTCATTATTCATTACAATTGTTCTTCACTGTTATAAAAGTTGAAAGAGGAGTAATTATTCAACAGAATCGCAGAGGTTCATTGAAGTAGGTAGTGTTTTTGCTCCCTGCTATATTGAAGAAACTTGTCTGATCGCTTTAATTCATGATGATAAACGCTAATCAACTCGAAAATTGGCCATTATAATTAAGTGTAAACAATTGACTATAACACGACATTTGCATTCCATAAAAAAACCGCTAGGAACGCTGAACATCATCCAAAAATAATTATAGAATGTGTGCAAAGACAATTTTTGAAATACCTTTTGTTTAGAAATCACTGGGTCTATCTACCCTTACAGAGGCTTTTCCTATGACACTTTATTGAGTACTTTTGCTATGGCTTCATTGGAGATGAGACGGGTTATGTCCGGATTGTCTTTCTTACATGGGTTAATCCATGGTCGGATATATTCTCCGGAGCTTCTGGGTGGATTCGACATTTATGTGCCGCGTCTTGCTGCTCGGAATGTTCAGACATTCTTTACTCCACTAGCACGCACCAATATACTTGTTAAATCGCTCATTACATTTATGTGTACTTCATATAATAAATTTGGTAATAATTGCGATATGTTCAGCTGCTTCGTTCAGGATTTGCAAAATATTTTTAGTGTGCCGCAAGATGTATGCATGTATGTACTTATGTTGAGTTTTGTAATGGTTAACTGTAGGGATTAATAATTAATTTTTTAGATCTAAGCTTCTTGTTATGTATATTGATGACTTTGATATTTGTAGTTCTTTATTATACATTGTCCTGTTATTAGTATATGTATATTGTTGGGCAATAAATACTTTATTATTATTACTAATGCATCAAATGTCTTTAGATTCTGGAGTCTTTTCTTTCACTGGTTTATATTTTACTAATATTTAAGTCTACAGATTGATCTTCAATAGAAATTACTGTCCAATATTCATATTACCTAATTTTCCGAAAATACTTGAACATATTACTTCTGAATCTACTTTTGATACTTGCCTCAGCGTAATTAACTTAAATCAGCATGGATTCTTTTCGGGACGTAGTGCACAAAATAATTACCGCAATTCTAAAATGTGATCAGTATAGATATGGACGTATTTTCTTTGGATTTTCTTAAAGCTTTTTATCAGATTCATCATGGTGTTCAATAATATGTTAGTGTCTTGGATACGTTTTTATTTAGAGGACTGCTAAGTATTTGTAAGATTATCAAATGGACGATCTCGTTTAATTGGTGTGTCATCTGATATTCAGCAATGCATTTATTTTGCGCCAATTCTATATTTACTCTTTGTAAGTTATTTGTAATATTTATTGATGAACAATAACTTTTTAGCCTACGCGAATGATTTGAAGCTATACGAAAGTATAAGTTCTATAACAGAATCTAACTTAACACAATGTGACTTAAATAAACTCGTCCTCTGATGTAACATTAATAACATGAGTCTAAACACATCTACAAGGCGTACTAGGAAAGTTTTGCAATACTACTTTGTTTATTTAATTTTTTCAAAGTAATTTACTCTACATTCAATACACCCCTCCATCCTCTGAAAGCAATCTTTAAATCAGTACTTCCAAGTTTCACTAGGGAGTAAAGCACACTCGTTGTCCCAAGCCCGCAGAAGGTCCTCATCACTGGAAAACCGCCTTCCTTTTAGCTTCATTTTCACATGCGGGCACAGTGCAAAGTCACAGGGAGCAAGATATGGACTATAGGAAGGTTTCTCGAGAAGTTTCAATCCTGTCGTGGTCAAATATTCGGTGCATGCTTTGGCGCGGTGAGCTGGAGCATTATCATGATAGAGGAACGAGAAACTACGAGTGTTTCCTCATCATCAAAGACCCAAACTTTGTTTTGAACTTTGGTCGGCACATCGTAATAGTACAGCCAAGTCTTGTCACCTGTCACGATGTTGTTCACATACCGACATTGTCCCTTATTAAAATTTTTTAGCATCTCTCGGCACCAAGTCACACGTCGTGTCATGTACTCTTCAGTCAGTCGATGCGGCACCAAGGGAGAACAAAGTCTCTTCTCGTAACAATGATCATGCAGAATCGAACGAATTGCTGGTGCATTTAGCCTGAAGTGCCATCTATCTGTTAGTAGGTCACTCGTCTATCCTCGCCAAGCATTTTCCTTACAGTAGTAACGTTTTCCTTCGTAACTGACGTTCGCGGCTTTCCCGGCCTCTCAGCATCCCCCACAGTTAAATTTCCCCTTTGGAATTCTCTATACCACCTGAATATCGTTGTGCGATCTGGATAAACATCACCTAGTGCAAGGGTTATTTCTTCGAAGCACTGGTCTATGTTTAAATTACGCACGAAATTATAACGCAAAACTGCCCTTTTCTCATTTCGTGACCACGATGCCATCGCAAGTACTTTATACTCTCACTGCTAATGAATAACTGAGCCCATCGATATGGCACGGCGGTTACTATGCACGTATGAACATGTCTCAACATGCAGCAACAAGCAGCTTCCTACGATTCGTTATTGCGTCATATTGCAAAACTTTCTTAGTACCCTTTGTATGTATCTAAACATATCTAAATGTAATTACTTTAGTTATTATCTGAGCAATCTATCATTAGAGAAAGTTAATCAAAAACCTTGGAGCTGTATTCGACAATTTTTTTATTTTACGTCACATTACGTCAACATAGAGACTCATTGTAAGTCATTCGATGTATGTGGTTTTGAATGCATAGTAATTACTATGCATTCCAGTAACATATTATTTCTAAAGATTCCAAAATTTATGCTTTTTGTCATGCATTTAGGAAAAACACACTAATACATATGTAAAGTTTACTGTATGATCTTATAATAGAAGCTGCGCTTAAGCTTGTATATTTAATTTACGAGTGTGGGACTATGTAAGCATTACTTTTTGTCTTTCTTGATGTATAATGGTAAACGGAGGCAGCCTTTATTTTATCTGTACATTCAGAATGCATATATGCACATTAAGGTCTGCTTAAAATTAGTTTAAAAGTCGAAATTATTTATATTGTTTAAATAGTATTAATTGTGCAAGAGATTCGAAAAATATGACACAATGTATATATTATTCCAACACTTTAAATGTTAGTAAGTTTCTGTATACTATGTATTCAATAAATATATTCCACCTTGAGCATCTAAACTTTCGCTTTTCTCTGAAACACAACAAATAAAATCACAAGGTCTTCTAGAAATACCTACAAGTATCTGGTTACCGAAAAAACTACAAAATTATTCAGACAAAGCAGATAATCGAAGACACGAGACCGCAGCACGAATAACAAATGCAGATGTCAGACGATTTATATGTCGATTGCTGACCGTGCAGAATAAAGCCGTGGCTATAAGCGAGTGAAGTTGACTATTCTTGGAACTTCTCCGTCTTCTGGTATCACGGGGGACGTCGGTGCCACCAGTGTCAAACCTCCGCATTGCGTATATCAAATCAAACCGCATTCCGATGTCCACTTCCTACCAGTTTGCGAAATAACTGCCCGGTCAAAAGCAAATGGTAGTTCCTTTAGATTTGTCGGCATTGACGAACAATAATTATGCGATTGTATATGTATATGAAGTATGTTCATAAATCTATGCAAAGTAGTTAAAAAAAACATCGGCAGTTAGATCGCTCCCTAATTCCAGGTGCATGGCCTCAGTTGCAGAATAAATGCGTACGTAACCATTATTATATTTTATATTGTCTACTATCGTAAATGGACCGGCATAATTGACACCATAAAATTCAAAAATCTATCAGACAATAATTTATGAAATGGTAAGTCACCCATTAAATACTTAATTTGTTACATGTTCACTTTAAAACAGGTCAGACGGCCTCGAATAATATTTTAAATTATCCACTGCGCACTAGTTTATGTCCTATTATTAACTCAGTCAAAATAGGATTCTTTTTAAGCATAATAGAATTATCTGCTTCTGGGCTTCCGGGCTGGAACCGCATCACTTGTATATCATCATTACTATGGTCGCAAAATCCGTGAAACTATAGAGATCTCTAAGCATCCCAATAACATCAACCGCGATGATGGCTACCCCCTACACAACGTCTGGCAATCCTGCATCTCCAAACTACGCAACCGTAACGCTCCATTGACCCATGACCCATTACCCATATATAAGCCCGTCGGCAGATATACAAGTGACGCGGTTCCGACCCGGAAACCCAGAATCAGATAGCATGGACCACGACCGCGGAAGTCTACGTACCAGATTAGCATAATAGAGTTTTTTAATAACGCAACGTTCGAAAATTTAATTCTACGACCTACACGTATTATACCATTTCTATCAATAAAAGCATTGCGTAATGATAGCCTTCTCTTAAATTTACAAGAATTTAATTTAGGTAGATTTTGTAGGCTATCAGGAAACGATTATTTTTGGGCAAGCGTAATTAATAATATTAAAACATTGTCTAGTTCAAGAGTATAAAAGAACCACAGAACCTTTACTCTATTGAACGTTGACAATTTATGCAAAATCTTAAGCACCAATTCTCCTATATTTACCTCAACTCATACCATTATGCCACAATTCTGTTATTGAGACTTTTCCTGGAAAATTGGGAAAATTGCATGTAGAGGGTTTACGCCAAATTAAAATACGCCTATTATTTGGCTGTAAATCTGTATTCGTTACTTATTAAACTCATCCCCATTTATTATCACATTGAAATACTCATGTTTCCACATTCTACGAGCTCTTTTCTGCTCTGCAGTGCGAGGCATGCAAACCAACTTCTTTCGGGCATATAAGATAGACGTTCGCGTTGATAGCAGCCCTTTAGTGATAGAAACAATCTCACTATCTCTGGTGCATTAAGAGCGGTTTTTATGTGTTAATTACGATAGTTATGTATCGTCTCTTGGTGTTATTGACGTTGGCCGATCTTTTCCTTGTCTTCGTCAAGAAACTTCAGTTTTCAAGCACACATTCAAAGTGTCGAAGTGTCGTACTTGGTGCGTATTTGTTAAATTCATTTATTTTATTTAAAGTAGTCGCCTTCGGCTTCAAGACAAGGTTTTGCGAGGTCAATTAACATTTCAAATGAATATCTAAGTTCGACACCTTTTTAATGGTTTCGACATGGGCATAATGCGGTCTTTCTTCGGCAAATGTAGCTTGGAGAATAGATAGAAGTCACATGGGGGCAAATCCGCTGAATACGGTGAATGGTAAATGGTTATAATGCCATTTGTAGTTAGAAAATCAGCGATAAGGGTCGACTGTTTGACTAATTGGTACAAACTCTTTGTGCACTATGCGGTCTTTTTTCGTTTGGATGCTTCCGTTCAGTGTTTTGATGCTTGGTCTCTGAATCATATTAAAAACGCCACGTTTCAGCATCAGTTACAATAGAATACCTGAAGTTTTCGTCCTTTTTTGAGTCTTTAATCAAGTGTGTACAATGTTGAATTCGGAACAATTTTTGACCATCAGTTAGCTTGTGTGGTACAAACCTTGCACACCTCAATCCCAAATGCTATGCCAAAATATGATGAATTGCATCTTTGTAAATATTTAGTTCTATTCCCACGTATCACAATAAGGATTTCGGCTCATTTCTGATAAATTCACGCTTGGATGTTACTTTCCGTAACCACAGATTTTTTTGCACTAGGATGTTAGTCGTCACTTATGACCGTCTTTAAATCGTTTGTACAACTCATACACACTCATAAGTGATAAACACGCTCCACCATATACATACTTGTTCCATCAAACTAAACGTTTCAGTAAACGACTTACCGAGTTTAAAACAGAACTCGATATTTGCTCTTTATTCAAAATTAATTTTTCGACCAATGCCAAATACAAACTCTTACTTTATGCGCAATTTCTATGCTTCTAATGATGCAAATGTCATGATATTTTGACATAACATTGGTGGAAGATTTAACTTACCGACGTATATATTTTTTTAATAGATGGCGCCACTAAGAATTACCATTTAACAAAGTTCCGTTTTCTCTGCAACAGGCTTTTTATATATGTATATTTGTTGGAAGCCTACATTTTCCTGTAATTAGCAGTCCGTTGAATGTATGAATGGAGTTATCGATACCTTTTCGTTAGGTAAATAACAACAATTAACGCTACCAATAAACGCGATTCAGTTGTTCATTGGTCATTTAATCTATTTAAACAAATATTTACTCAGCAGCACAACGAAATGAGCAAATATTTTGCCAGATTTAAAGCAGAGATCCAATTATCACGTACAATCTGTTACCTACCTATTATTTACTACGAGCGGCTATGTCGTGGCGCTCGACAGATCTATTTATGACACTCTTTAATACACTATTAAATACACGAAAGTAAACATGGTTGTTGTTATTATTACTATAGTTATTGTCTCCAATTTTGGTAGATATAATAATTTTCACGATTACAAAATCTCCCGTGTACTTATTTGTTTCAATAAATTCTAGAGAAAACTTTCCCCAAATTCGTCGTATAATTATTACGAAATCGTCGAAGATATGTCCTCTTTTTTTAAATTAAAACACAAATTAAATTATTGAAATTCCAAGCTTTCTTGTATCCTTCTAAAACTCACCTAATCACCTATATATTAAATACTGGCTCTTTGTACAATATATGGATATGTGTATATTCCCAGGGCATGTTCGGTATTTAAGAACTTTATTGAATCGTCGTATTTCTGTGTTTGTGTGCTTTTCTTTAGATCTAAATCGTTTTAGTGTCGTATTGCAACGAATACAGAATCCGAGTGTCAAATAAATTCGAAGGTCAGAATACAGCCGCGACACGACTTTTAAATTCTTAGTTAGCGTCATTTTTAATTGACTAACAAATATTTAGTCGGACATCCGTATGGACGCAATAAACAATGTGAAAGGATAAACACAACACGTATTTTGTCCCCGTCTTCACACGTACACAAGCGAGCGAACGACCCGGTCGCTTACTATTTCTACTATTTCTTATTTCGTTCCACGGTTTCGTCGTCGCACATAAATTGAAGCAATAAAAGACCATAATTTACAAGGGGAAGAATTAATACCACTGTGGAGAGTTTCTTCGAGAAGTAAAGGTATTGTGTGTAGTAGTGTGGAAGATTCTTAAAATAACTTCTTTAAATAATTTATACGCGGTTACCACTGCGTTCAATTAATGGAATAAGAAGCAACACATTAAGAAAGTTATTTTTTTCCACATTATTACATGCATTATCTAACTGCATAAATAACGACCAATTTATTAAATTGAATTGAATAAATACCGGTTCCTATTTGAGATTATTTGGGTATTAAGTTTCAATTTATTATTTTGATTCCTGGTATGCCGAGAGAATTCCTACAGTATATATCGTACATATTTTAATAAATGTTTTGAGACAATAATGTTACTTCGTAATAATACGACTGCATTGGCCAGGTATGATAATCTAATCTTATTTATATGTAGTAATATGTATGTGGTTAATACTTGAACTACGCTAGAGGCTGGGTGACCTTTTGATCTTTTCTTTGGAAGGGTTCTATACTTAATTCGATTTGCGTTCTTCTGTATTCCT